>JARYGA010004595.1:0-40200 GCA_030545235.1 Helianthus tuberosus | reverse complement strand
ATACCCAAAACTCCCCTGATTTAAATGCACAATTACATCTTAAAAATCACTTCACTTGTTTGAACAAAGAAATTAATTTGCGTTCATCGAATCATAGATAAAAATAAACACGTCACAACGTTATATTCAAAATTTTATAAACATATTACCCATATCCGAGGACAAGAGGCGAAACAACCTCTCGATCTACTTACTGCAGCCCAATAACGAAAATGTCATCTAAGCGTACCAATACTGACGTTGTTTGGTCATAATCAATTTTGTTCGTCACACTACCATTACGATACCTGCCCTCGTATAGCCTATGATACTAAAAAATATTTTATTTTGAATACAACTCCATTTCCATTTCCAACGAAATTTATACTGAAACGTCAAAAGGAAAAAAAATTAAACATACCTACATATTCAATTTGTTTTAAGAAAAGATAACGAACTTAAATTATTATATAAAATTCAAATTAAATGGGTTAAAGACGTTATACATTAAGTGATTAATTCATGTTACCGATTTTCTAACATATTTAATAAGTGATATCATTATTTCATAACATATCTACAAACATTATGCTTAAAATACTTTATTTTAGAACGACAACTCACACACTCTACTAAATTACATCTTATATGTCTACCATAGGGATTGAACGTTCACCATTTATAAAGGCAAAGCTTTATCCAACAACTTGGTCCGCTAGGCCATACTCCCTTCGGTTGTTAAAATACTTAACCTAATTACTATCACTTATTATTCTCTTCGACAATTGATGTCACTCAGTGGCGGATCTAGGATTCCGACCAAGCGGGAGCGTTTTATAAATAAGCGGTAACGAAATCGAAAAAACGTCAAATTTTTCCAAAATTTACACTAAAAACGTCAAAAATTTTCCGACCAAGCGGTAGCGGAGGCTACCCCTTGATCAATGGTAGATCCGCCCCTGATGTCACTTATTACTAATGAATGCATGTATAAATCTGATTAACCAGAATGCAATGCAACTAAAATGATACTCAAAACCAGAAGGATTGGTAAAGGACACCCAACCGTTTGTGGAGTCTGCCAAGACCACTAAAACAGGCCTCTCATACATACAGCATCATTATAGTGACACACTAGAGGTAGAACTTGAAGAAAACAAACAATCAGTTACTACAAAAACATAACAAAGTCATCAAACATAGGAGTCACACAATGCACAATATCGGGGTTCCTTGATGAAATTTGTTCACCAGGAGACCGATTACTACCGACCCTTTTTTTCCTTTTGATGTAATTTAAACTGTTTCAAAAGCGCAAACATCACAGATAAGAACGAATCATACAGTAACTAATCATTCCTAGCACAATCAAACCCACACTAGACGAAAAGAATACAACCTGCTAAGCAGATTTCTGTTGGGGATCAGAAGAAGCATATGCAGCGGAATTGGAAGTTGGGTTTGTGTTATTGTGAGTAAGTGATCCGAATTGGATTTGCATGATAATGATAATCAATGAAATAATGAATATCGAGAACAAAGGGTAGCGGACAATTCTTGCAGGAATAAGAATGTCTTGATATCCGACCATATTGCCGGTAATCGAAATAAATACATAAAAAGTTTGGCGGTTGAATTTGGCGGGTAACTGCCTCCGGCAGTTATTTGAATTGTTTACCCGCTTATCACACCGGTAACTACATAAACTTATCATCTACCATCCGAGTTCATATCATGCATATTATCTACTTATAAATTCGAATAAATATGAAAACATAACAAAAGTTTAATAGTTCTAACATAACCCCCCTTAAACTTGGTTATGTTTCCGAGCTTGCTCCATGACACTCCGGTTGGCTTCTTTGACGGCCCATCTCGCATAATTGAAGTTAAACCGCTTCCTCTTTTTCACTTGATTCCAGTCGTCATCATCAATTCCAGCGAAGAGTGCAACCTGTGTCGGTCCAGCAGGTTCCTGTTGAACTTCACTTGCACTTTTCGATCTTCTATGGCAGCCGGTAGAGGACCCTCCTTCTTCAAACACCATCTCTTTGTCCTGCACTTTCCCTTGAACAGTTTTAAATTTGTAATAATATTCTAGGATATCGAGATACATGGCATAAGTGACCCTCATGTAATCTCCGTCTTCATATTCAAATCCTAGATCTTTTGCAATTGCAGGCCACAAATTTTCTGTTGTAACATCCCTGTAACCACCGTCGATCGCCACCAGTATGTATAGACTTAACAAGTCTATTTTTTTCTTGTTTGGAGCAAAGGGTGGGATTGGTCTTGTGGTTAATCCCATATAATCGAACAGAAACCATTTGACCATCTCTTCAAATTTTGATTCCAGTATGTGTTTATACTTAAAGACAAATTCTCGATCATCGACTAAATTCATAAATGCTTTACAGTCGTCAAATTCATGGAACTCCATTGCCATAACAATCATCAAACTCCAATCTGTTTCTTGTGAAGACAGATTCAGTTCTTCGAAATAGGAGTTTAAGTATCTTTCTTTGAATTCATCGTCATACACACTTTCATCAAGGATGCCCTGTTTTTCATTTAGCCCAATCTCTTCCTCCCTTGTCAACACACTTGCTTCATTAACAGAGTTATTTACTGGGATAGAGAACATAGGAAAAATTTTGCAAGTAGCACCGTCCTTGTTGACAGTGTATCCTTGCATGGTTAATTGATCCATGCTCAAGATGTTCCGGTCTAACTCCAGAGAATAAAAAACGCTTTGAATTCTCATGGTTTCGTTGCAAGTTTTGATTTCAACCGATCCAGCCCCACGCGTAAACAAAAAATTGTTTCCCCCAGATTGTGTATCAACCCCGATAATATGCTTAATACGTTTAAACACATTTAAATTTCCAGCCATGTGATGTTTAAATACAGAACTAACGTACCAAATATCGCTCCATAACCCTCCTTCGGTACCGACGACAATCATCTCCTGATGATTACTGACTTCTCCTACTTGTTTCTGTATTCCCATGTTCACCGCTTGCTGGATTAATTGGGTTGCCTCATCTGTTTCTTTCTTGTGACACGAATAAATTTGGTGCCCTGGTTGGTGACAGTAGAAACATGTTTTCTCTCGTTGAATCCGCTTGTTTTTTGCCATTCATCTCATCCGTGCAGTGTTGACAAGGCAACAAGGTGGATGTGGATTTAATTTCAGTCTTCTTCTTCCCCATTGCCGCTCTGATACCACTATGTTGGGGATCAGAAGAAGCATATGCAGCGGAATTGGAAGTTGGGTTTGTGTTATTGTGAGTAAGTGATCCGAATTGGATTTGCATGATAATGATAATCAATGAAATAATGAATATCGAGAACAAAGGGTAGCGGACAATTCTTGCAGGAATAAGAATGTCTTGATATCCGACCATATTGCCAGTAATCGAAATAAATACATAAAAAGTTTGGCGGTTGAATTTGGCGGGTAACTGCCTCCGGCAGTTATTTGAATTGTTTACCCGCTTATCACACCGGTAACTACATAAACTTATCATCTACCATCCGAGTTCATATCATACATATTATCTACTTATAAATTCGAATAAATATGAAAACATAACAAAAGTTTAATAGTTCTAACAATTTCAGCACACAAAGTCAATCTTTCAAATTTAAGGAATGAATGTGAAATTGGTCCCTATTAAACGGAATGAAATGACTTTGAAAGTTTGAATTATGTTCCTTATTTTGGATAATTCCCCAGTTGTTCCATTTGCCAGCTCTCATGTGGTGCAACATGATCATGCTCGGGTGTGTATTGCTGTACCCCAAGCATAAGTTAAATAAATATGTATGAAATATATAAAAATAAATTAACTTTAACTAGAAAATGGATTATGTTCATTATCAAGTTTCTAAATTTCTCCGTACCTCCATTTTAGTCAACAAATCTATAGCATTTGAAGCTGATAAAACAATGTCTCTAGCACTTGGTTTGATGAAACCTTCCTTGACTCCATTGTCAAATAGTGCAAGCAAACTGTTGTAATATCCATCAACGTTTAGGAGGCCAACCTGGCATATAAGTTCAATGGTTATGGAAGCAATCCTGTGTTCAAGAATCTCAAATTGAGGTCGTAAAATGAACGATTGGATAATGGGTCAAAATGGGTATTTTGTTATGTATGGAAATAGGTCGGGTTAAACTTATCTAAAAAACTTTTTGCATTAAAATTTGATTATTTTAATTATAATCCATGTTTTTTAATAAAATGACTTTTTTTATAAATAATTATTGTCAACACTCAATCCATTTGACGAGTTTCTTTTTTAGCTAAATCTCACAGGTTTTTATTTTACATGTTTTGAACCATTAAAGATATCATATAACCTGAATCAAAACATTCTTAAGTAAATGAGTCGAAATTGCCACCTCTAATCTGGAAAATTAAAAATGAAAACTCACAGGCTTTTTATGGATTCCAAGTTGTGACCATGTGATCATCTCTAAAACTTCCTCCATGGTTCCATAGCCTCCTGAAAGCAGTGACACCATGAATACGACTTAAAATAGAAAAGTTCAAGAAATTTGAACACAATTATAAAGATACCAGGAAGTGCAATAAAGGCATCAGCTTCTCGAGCCATTTCAGCTTTCCTTTCATGCATATCTGAAACAATGTGTACCTCTCCAACACTTGCACCAGAGATCTATCAACATTAGCAAATTGGAACTAAATTTCACTGAAACTTCCAAAAAAAACACATTTAATGTATAGCTATCTTGCAAGCTTTTCCTTAAACTAGACATTTTATGTCAAATTATGCTTAAGTGATCTTTTAAATTGATTTTGCATTATCTTTTAGGGGAGTGTATAGATCTGCCTTAGATATGTTTTGGGCCTTAACTTTTCCTATGATTTTGTTGGTCTTAGTCTTAGTTGTGCCTTATTATTTTAGGGTGTCTAGGTACTTTCAAGGGGGTTGGTGATACTTTTTCTTGTCTCTTTGCTCTTTTGTATGTTGCTATTATAGTTTGTTCACCACCTTATGCTAGCAGCAGTTTGCTAATATCATTATTAGTACTTTTAAATTGGTTGTTGCTTTTAATTTTATGTTATATGGATTGCTATATTTTTGCTTAATGTTACTTAGTCACTAACTGATATAGCTAAGTTTGTATTTTCAAGGAAAAAAAAAGATTTTCTAGAGCCGGGAGACTCAGCGAGAGCAGCCTCTATATCACCAGCCCAGACCCTACTAGTAGCTTTCGCTATAAGTGGGATTATATTGGATACGTTTGTTTGTTTCAAACTTTTGGCCTATAATCCTTGGCATCCAACTTGTCAAAACCTAAGCAAGTTATCCTACATGGACGAACCTAAACACAAGAACTCTGCAATAAAATCAACCAAAAGCAGCACACCTACTTATGTACCATGGCATGCACAACCTCAAGAAAGTAAGGGACTAAAGAAGTGCAAAACAAGAACACTTTACTTAAGATTATTCTTTTCTTATTCGTGTCCATAAACCATAATCTTGTTGGAAATAATCATCGATCTTGTTAAGTTCGTTAAGTTTAGTTAATAAACTTTGTTATTGTAGTTAGTGCCCTAAATAGTGGCGGATCTAGAAAATTCTTATAGAGGCAACGTTTCAAAAAAAAATCAAAAAAACGTCGAAAAACGTCAATTTTTTTTCCAAAATTTACAATACCGCCGAAGCGTCAAGGGGTAGCGGAGGTTACCCCTATTTATTAGCTATATTCGCCCCTGGCCCAAAATGTAGATATATAAAACATTGGGCTAGTATTGTAAATAGTTAAATATATAAACGGTATGCCGCGTTCATTACTGAAACGCTGTGATGGTTCACTGGTGGTATTCCGGCGTGTATAAATAGCCCTGATAGGGAACAGTTGTATTCATTCGTTCATACAGAAAATAATAATACGAATCAGTTGTTTATTGTCAATATGATCGTGTGTATCTTGATTTCGTTTATTTATGTTAATCAATCCGTTTAAAGGGCCATCAAATCTAACCAATGAACTGAACCTATTGGCCTTAAAAGGACGGTAGGTACTACGTTATGAGAAAAACTCACAATTTTTAAATTTAAAGGGGAATTACCTCAAGGGGTACAAGAGCTTTTGGGATAACCCTGCATGTGAGTAAACAACAATGATTTAGTTAAGACCAGTACGACATTGATCAGCAAGCAGTAACAAAAATCACATAAAGAACAAGAATTGTTGTTAGTGTATTGTGTATATTACCCAAGAACTCGACAACCTCCATTGAAAACTCTCTGAGCAATCATACCCATCAGACCAATACTTCCACCTCCATACACCAAACTTATCTTCCTATTAACCTGCAATCAACAAAAGAATCACAAACTTTAATCAAGAAAACAAGACATCAAGACCCTAATAATACAATAAACAAAAACCAACAACATATGTACCAACAAGAAGGAAATAAATAATCACAACACCAGTTTGACTAAACAATACTCAGTAATGAACACATCAAGATCAAATTTTTATAAAAAACCATGTTCTAAGAGACATTTTATCAAACAGAAGGTGTGCAACAAAAACAGACACATAAGATAATAAACGGAAACCAATCAACCAATTCATCTCCCAATTGAGTAGCAGCAACACTGAAGACTTCTCGATGACCAGAATGACTTCCACAGAACACACAAATCTTCTTGAACTTGCTGCTTGAACCCTCTTCCATTATCAAACCTTCAAGACTTTATGACAAAAAAGTAATCAAAGTTTAAACATTTATCTCCTTTAAAACCTTGAGGGGACAACTGAGATTACATTACATACTAAAATATGGATATATATATATATATATATATATATATATATATATCTTTTAAATTCAATTTTGGGCATATATGAATATGAGGAGGGGAAACCACAAAAGAATGGCCCGCATGCTGGATTCAACACCTGTGTGTGTGGAGCCATGTAAAGAATATTTAATAATGGAAACAATAAAAGAAAAAAAAAAAAACAGCATATCTAGTGATTTTATAATCTTTTCATGTTACCCATCATTGCAAGTTATGGTGAATGGGGTTGGCCCGTAAATCCTACCCTCAAATCACATCTCAGTGATTGCAGAAACTCTTTTCTTTTTGTGGTTATTTTGGTTTTAACTAGTGATGTAAATAAACCGAGTTTCTCGTGAGCTACTGAAGATAGGTTCGTTAATAACATAATTGATTTAATAAATGAGCTGGAGCCTAAGCTTTACATTTCAAGGTGAGCCGGCTCGTGAGTCTAAACGTTTTTTTATTTATATAACTTTTATTGAATATTAAAGAATGTATATAATACTATTATTATATATATAATTATGGTAAAATTAATTAAGTAATGTATGAATATAAATATATATATAAATAATTATAAAAATAATTAATAAACAAGCCGAGCAAACTTGAAAATTTTTCACAAGTCGATTGTGAATTATGTGTTTTCTTAGTTTAATAAAAACTACTCAATTAATTAAAAAGACTTAAAGCTTTAAAAATCAACTATAAAGATAAATTACGAAAAAATGTGTATTGGATGCAAAATTCCTAAAAAAAATTAGAGGTTGGGTCATGAATTGCTATATGAGACATTCTGGTTAAGATGTGAAAGCCAGGTCTCACAATTCGTGATCAAGCCCTTTGCTCTATACTTTATCCATGTGAAAGCCTACGATTGTAGTTCTTCAAATATTCTGTCAACAGCTAGTCGTTTTCCAGCGAAGATAACGTCATTACGAGCCTTCCAAATTACCCAGCATGTCGTTAAGATGATTGATTGAACTAACTTCTTTTTATGTTCCGAGCCATGCATACTCTTGTAAATCTTGAGGTCTTTAAACTCAAATGCGTAAATAGGTGGAATTTTACACCAGACACTAACCTTTTGCCATACAACCGCCGCTATGTAGCATGACAAAAAAAGGTGATTGGCATCTTCGCCGGCTTCCCCGCACAACCGACATGTAGCCTTCTTTAATTAAATGGGGTAATTTGATTGGTGGTAGATGATGGTGGGGTCATGGACCACACTATATAGGGTGGTAAATGAGGGTAGAGTGACGTTGTGAAGGGTGATGATAGTAATTAGGAACATTATCAAACCAAATAGCGTTAGAGATATGTTTATAAAGTTATATAATGTTAGTGGAGAGACGGAAGTAATAATCAAAACAAATGTTTTAATAGTATGTAAGTTGAGTTTTCTTTTTCTAAAAGAAGAGTATCGGTGGAAAACTTATATACGAAAATCAGAAAATGGGTGATTTGAAATTATACCAATAATCAAAAGATATTTATGCTGATGAAATTATACCAATAGAACTATTGAGAAGCAGGATTTGCAAATGTTTTTTTTTCAAAGAACTCGCTACATATAAAGGAATATGTGCCTAACTTATAAAGAAAACAGCATCCATAGAAATCTTGGTTAATAAAATTACGAGTTAATTGCCCGTGGTTTCATGTTTTTTCACGTTTAGTCCCTACCTTTTGGATATAGCAGGTATGATCCCTATGGCTTGTTATTTTGTTATTCGGATAGTCCCCTCAGTAAGGGCATGTTTGGCTAAGCTTATTATAGTTAAAAAGGACTTTTGGAAAAGGACTTTTAGGAAAAGGACTTTTTGAAAAGGAGTTTTTAAAAAAAGTGTTTGGATTAGTTTATTGATGTAAAATGACTAAAATGAGCATTCTTTTAGATATAAGGGGGTAAAGAAGGGGTATATTGGTAATTTGTAGTTTGAAAAGTTAAAAGTTGGCCAAGAAGTCACAATATTGTGACTTCTTGAAACCTCTTTTTTCTTCTTTGCAAAAAGCCATTTCTAAAAGGACTTTTGGCTTAGTCAAACACAAAAACAACTTATTGGCTTTTTGACAAGTCAATAAGCCAATAAGTTGTTTTGAAAAGCTTAGCCAAACATGCCCTAAATGTCAGTTAGTTTGGTCAGTTAAGTTGGTGTGAAATTACTAAATTGTCCTTACTAAACATAAAAATCTTATTATTTAAAAGAAATATATATGTACATATTAAATTATTTAAATGGGGCCCACCCCCACCACTACCCAACCATCCTCCTCCTTCTTCACACCACCACCACCACCACCACCCACTAAATCTCATCCTCCACCCAACCCACGCCTGCAAACACTTCAATCGAACAAGTTATACAGGTTAGCTTCAGCTGAACCCTACACACACCCCTTTTACAAAACATCAGTTACAGTTCAATTGAAAACATTAGTTTGCTTGGGGCGTGGTGTGGAGAATGGCAAAATGTTCTTTTAACGTTTTATTATAACAAATTAGAAAAATATAACCATTTTGCTTTAAAATTGTCATTTAGGAATAATTAATTAATGCTTTGAAACTAAATTTAACTTTAAAATTGTCATTTAGGAATAATTAAACTAATGCAATGATTATTTTTCTTCTTTTTTCATCTCTTGCTATCTCCACTAAAAATTTTAGAAAAAAAAGGAGAGAAGAATCTTTTTTTTAATTATTTTTTTGTTACATGATCTTTAACTAGCAAAATGGTTAATAGAGACGAATCTTACCGGTGACATGAAAGGAATATATTTAGGGCCGTTCAAATCGCTCGCCGCTCGACGCTCGTTCAGAAATTGCTCGGAAAATGCTCGTTCGATTTGACGTTCGGTTGTAAACGAGCCGCTCTACTCGGTTTGGTTTGTAAACGAGCCAAGCATGAGCAAAGGTTCGCTCGGCTCGGTTCGGCTCGAATTATTATTTTTAATTAATAATTAGTATATATATACATACACATATACACATACATATATAAACATGTATATACACATATATATACACAAATATAAATTATACATATATACACACACACCTACATATATACACACATTATACATACATATATACTAAAATATAAACTAAATTTATACTTTTATATATGCCACTCTATTATATTTTGGTCCACTATATACAAATTTACAAATATATCTATACGTACTAGCCCAACCACGCTAATAAAAAAAATAATATCAAAACCTAAAAGTTAAATCCTAAACCGATAAACGACAAGCTGCTCATCGCCTCAATGTTTCATGTCGTTACCCTAAGTCGATCGTCCCCTGCTCTCAACGTAATTATTCGTGCAATATGATCATCGCCTCATCGGCCACAACATTGTTATTCATAAGAAAAATATTATGTCATGAAACGCGCATGTTTTTAAAGACATAAAAACTTGAGACCAAACATTGTCACTAGCTCTCTTAGCGAATTTCAATCGGGCGACACGGTTGTCCAAATCGCTCGAACTTCGCTCGACGCTCGCTCGGAATATTTACTGCTCGAAAAATGCACGCTTGATTTGAGGCTCGGTTTTAAATGAGCCGCTCCGCTCGGTTCGATTTGTAAACGAGCCAAGCATGAGCAAAGGTCCGCTTGGTTTGGATCAGCTCGTGAACAGCCCTAAATATATTTGATTGGATCGTCGCATTTGAGGCTGCTAAATATTATTTTTCCACATATGCGTATATGAGTCTTTTTCTTTGAAAATTATAGGTTCATGCATCTCTCTGGGAGCCATATGTACCCACTTTTTTCCATAATAACCAATAACATATGCACTGAATCTAGAAATTATTTACAAAAAATAATATTTGTAGAAAAATATAGAAAATTATCTATCAAATTAAAGAGGATAAAGCATGATATAATGAAAAATTTTATTTAGAGTAAATTACTTTTTGAGTACCTATGTTTTAGCGGTTTTAACCACTTGAGTCCAAAATAAAAAAAAATTAACACTTCGAGTCCCTAACCGCTCATTTTATAACGTTTTGAATCCTTGTGTTTTAGTTGTTATAACCACTTGAGTTCACTTAAATAAGCGATTAAGGACTCACTGACTCAAAGCGTTAAACATTTTGATTTTGATTAAGAACTTAAAAACTAATTTACTCTTTTATTTATTTAAATTGCAGGAAAAACAAAATCGATATCAAGTTAAAGAGGATAACATAGGGTATAATGATACAATTTATTTGGTTAATTTATAGAGAATCTGACTTCAAGTCTTCAAATATATTCTCACCCTTCTATATTGTTGGTATGTGTGACGTGTGTGTATTTCTTTATATCTGTGTGTATAATATCTTTTTTTCTTTTCCCAAAAGAAAAACCGATTACATGCATACAAAATTATTAAAATAAAACATTAGCATGCATACAAAATTATTAAAATAAAATATTAGCAAGTCTTGAACTTATAAAATACAAAATATCGGAAGATTGAGTGGCATTAAGTTGATCAAATCCACTATTTGCATCACACTCCACTCACAAGGAAAAAAAAAATCAAATACATTACCTTTTTGATAGTGCTGTTTAAATATAATAAAATTTTATCTCACATTTTAACAAAAATATAAATATAAGATCATTAAAAAACAATCACAAAAATATAAACTAACTAGAATATTAACCCGCGCGCGTTGCGCCGCGGCCAACGAAATTGACATGTTGATCAAATTCACATTTACAATATGTTAAAGATGTTTTTATCGGTTAAGTCTGTATTACTATCTTATACAAATAAGTAATTCACCAAATAATCTCAATACAATTAATGGTATCATAATTACTACGTTACCTGACTTGTATCCATATAAATAACCTATCGTATTAAGCTCCCCTCGTTGCGACGGGGGTGTAAAACCGTGAAAATAGCACCAATGCCACCCTATAGCCAACGGCCACCAACATTGAAGTTGCGGCGTCTTAACGTGGAAAATTAGACCAACATATAAAAATAGAAAATAATAACTAACTCGATTTAGGACTCGCACGTTGTGACGGACTTATTAAACGAAAAAAAATAGACGACGTAAACGCACTGAACCACACACGTACGTTGCCCCATGTTAACTCGCAAAATTTAGAATGAAGGGTATAACAAAACGTAAAATCGTTGAACCACACACACATTGTGCCGTGTTAAGTCGCAAAATTTATATCTAACCGTAAAACAAAAAATTTTGCAAAATATGAAAACCATAGGGATCAAAGTTGAAAGTAAAAGCTTAAATTGGAAAAACTAAAAACTTTTGAGTTAAAATTACAAAATCGAGTAGTTTTGGGTTTAAAGTGAAACATGAATTTAAAAAAAAACAAAAACAAAAACATAGGGTACAACATCACTAAGCATCATGTACAACACAACTATGAATAAAAAACTTATTAAGCATCATGTACAAACCACTATACACCAACATCTTTCAAATTTCAAATTAATAGTACTAAACTTTAAGCACCGGGTACAACTACTAATGCAACAATATCTTGCAAAATAATAGTATATAATTTTTAGGGCAAATATCTATTTCTTTATTTTCTATATTTTTTTAGTGAATTTTTTGTTTTTGTTTTTATGATTATGTGTACAGTGGCGAGATGAAGCAAACTAAAGGGTGTGGTTCCGTTATTCACTGTAATTTTCGTAGCCGTATAAACACCAAATCAGTTTCCATTAAGACCATGTGGTATGGGGTAGTGTAGCGTGGGTGTGGTCCAATGTGGCACCCAGTCATACCTTAGAAAAACTACGACTCTCTAGCGTGGTCCAGGGTTTCGAGTTTTGGTGTGGAGTGGTCCACGACTACGGAGCTTTGCATGGAATGATTGAATTTTTTATTAATTTTCTAATCAATAACTTAACATCTTATTTTATTTTTCGGTAGGGATGTTAAACAAGCAGAGCCAAGCCTGAGCTCGATTAGGCTCGAGCTTAGCTCGTTTAATTTGCGAGAGCTCGAGCGTGGCTTGTCTCATGCTCTATTTTCTAAGCCTCGAGCTCGGCTCGTGATTAGTTTTTCAAGCTTGAGCTCGCCTCGGGTTTTGTTTTTATTATTATTTATTTATGTATATACATTTATAATTATTTTTATATCTTTTTTAATTATATTTTTATATATAACATAAAATCTATTATTTAGCTATTTTTATCATAATTAATATATAACAAAGATAATATAAATATATATTTACATACTAAAAAAATATAATATAATATACTATAGATAGGCTATGATCGGGTTCATTTATTAAACAAGCTTACTTTTAGGTCCGTGCTCGTTTAAGCTCGACTCAATTAGATCTCTTAGCGAGCCGATCTTGAGTAGCTCTTGAGCGACTTGGCTCATTAACACCCTATTTTTCAGTAACACTTGTACCCATTAACTTTTGGGAAATTGGCCTTGTAATAATCCATACTAGACGTCATCGGCCATTGACAGACTCACCTTTGAATATCCCCCCTATCAGTCCAACATTTCACCTATTTTTTCCTCCGCCGGTCACCCGTTAAAAAAACTTAACGGAGTTAAGTTTATTTTTTCTGAATTACAAAAAAATGTTTTAAGGCTTTTGATCAGAATGACGACACGAGTCGATTGACGTAAAACTTACCTCGAAATGGTGCTCCAAACAACTTAATTTTGTTAACTGGAAGTTTAAACATCTGAATTGAAGCACTATTTTTGTCGTTTGGAGGACCGTTTCGAGGAAAGTTTTACGTCAATTGACTCGTATCGTAGTTCTAATCAAAATCCCTAAAACATTTGTTTGTAATCGGAAAAAAACTTAACTGTAACACCTCGTAAATTATGTCCAATAATGTATCGACACGTGTCATTAGCTTTAAACGTGTAAAAGATTTCTTTAGAAGGACTAAAGTTGACAAACAAGGAAAGTATGTGAATAAAAGGGTTCAAAATGTTGACAACGGATAAATATGCCTTTCAATAACCCTACACGTTGTTTATACCTTAAACGAATGAATTATGGATCATACGAAGCTAATTGTGAAAGAAAGTGAGAAATTACAAACTACAGGGGTTAAATGTGTCAACATGTTGAAATTATACCTATGAGTGACCATTTAGCAAACCCGAAGCTTTGTAACGGTTAATTATACTCACAAGAATAAGTGATAAAAATTTCACAAGGTTTCGATAAAGTATGAGAAAGTTATGATAATATTCGTATACGAGGGGTTAAAAGCGTCAACGTTGAAATTAAAGGCTGTACGGGTGATCATAAAGTTAACCGAGGACTTAACGATGTTTGTTTATGCCTTTGAGCCCTTAAAAGTCAAGTTAGAGGGCCAAAAGTGCAAGAAATGAAGTGAAAACCACGTTTAAAGAGGATCAGGGGCCAAAATGCAATTAATGAAACTTGTGTAACCTGACCCCGGCACCATACCGGCCGCGTAAGGTCCCTATGGATCCTTACGCGGGCCGCCTCAGCATGTCAGATGCAGAAAATCATCACAGATGCCTGTTCCAGCCGGTTAGACCGACTTTAAAGTCTGGTTTTCGATTCTAGGGGCTTGTTTGATGGTTTATAAAGGCCTAGGGACACTTGGGATGATCAGGAATCATCCCATAGACTTATTTGTCATGATCTTGTTCAATCTAAAGCCCTATATAAGAAGTTCTTGGTTGCATCATTTTGATCATTCACTTGCAACTTTCACAACTCACTTTCTGGAGGTTCCTGGAGCTCAAGACATCTTCCTAGTGATCTTTAGTCGTGCATAGGACCTTGGTAAGTGTCATTAACCTTCCTTAATTCAGTTTTACTTAGTTTATTAGCTTAAAGTCAAACCGTCGTAATTAAGGTTTGACTTCGTAATTAATCATAATTTGTCCAGTCAAATTTCAAATTGAAAGTACCTATGAGTTGGTAATTATGTGGACATTAAACCCTTAAAAGGGCACCCTCTGATTCCCACTCTAACTAGGTCAATTGTCCGGTCAAAGCTAAATATAAAAAGTCAACACAAAGCTTATTTTGGCATAAATGCATAATTAACAATGTAGAAGCTATGCAACCTGTTTTATCACTCATATAACTTGGTAATTAATGTAAGAACATCTCTAAACATGTTCAACCCGACAATTTTCAGTTTAAGCTCGGTTCGGAACCGAAAATCGCAAAAGTAGACTTTTGCTTTGACTTTCAGTTCTGACCCATTAGAGCATAGTTTAGAAATGCCTTAGAACTTTATTAGGACCAAGTTACATGTTAGTATAACCCTCTGTGATTATACAACTTGGTTCATTAGTTATCCGATTCATATGCATGTTACCATTAAATGCTTAAATTTTGACTATTATGCCCTTTTGACCTTAAAACGTGATTTTTGAAAAAGTAAAAGAATGGAAACCTTCATTACTGATTTATAGACTTGTCCCTAAAATTTAACATCAGTTTGAGGTCTAGATTAGGAGTTATGCTCATTAGCGTAAATGAAAAGCTTTTTATTAATTAAACGGCGTAATTAGCATAAAGCCTATCTAAACCCAATTTTTGATACCAAACTTTTTACCTACTGATGTAAAATAATATTTTGGGATTTTTTAAGATTTTTATTTATTTTAGGCTGAGCATAACATAGGGTTCTAAGCTTGATTCGGTAATTGCCGGTTTTGCCCTTTTGGCTTATAAAATGAGTTTTACAAATCCTTTTGATACTAAACCTTTTTCTACTGATCCAATATTATAAATAAAATATTTTAAGCTTTCTGGAATGATAAAAATATCAGCTTTTCTTTAAAAACCCGGAAATCGCTTAAAACCGCCTTTTTACGCGTTTTAAGCGCATAGTATGTATGAAAACTATTTTATATATATAATACTTGATACCTACTGATATTTTTAGTAAATTTAAATATTTTAACAGTAAGCAAAAGTTTTTAACTCAGATTTCTAGTTTTGACCTTTTAGGCTTAAGTGAAATTACCAAAATGCCCATACGGTGCATAGTTTAGTTATAAAAGATAAATTTCACATATATACTGTTATGACTTATAAAAATAAATATTTTTACTGATTATATCAGACCTGTAACTCAGATTATTATTTAAACTCTTTTGTAACCTTTAAAATGACCAAAATACCCCTATGGGGCGTAATTTGAGTTTAAATCCGTTTTGGGCATAATAGAAGATATATTACTGATGTCACAACATATTTAAGGCATATTAACTTAGGAAACCTGTATATGACTCATTTGGTTACCCGTTACGCACTTTTCGCGTTCGGATCGGCTTATGTAACTAGTTTGCATATATTAGCCGAAACGGGTCAAACCTTATCATTTTTGTCTCAAAATCCAGAATGTGTTTAGTTTACCCATATTAAACAAGTATCCAAGCTTTTCGGGTCTAAACCACATTCTAATCCGGTCTTCGCTTAATCATGCGTTTTCGGACCGTATCTTCCTTTAAAACTAACCGGTCTAAGTCTAGGCTTAATTATGACCCGTTAGGAATCTAACAGGTTATTTAAAAACCTTTTGTTCCAGATTAGGAGCCCGGTAAAAGCTACGTGCAGTTGCTGTTTGTGATTTATATTTTGCTCAGGTAAATACTCTTAACTTATTTTCCCTATACGGGCTTGGGATACGGTATTATAATAATACCGCTTGGTCGGGTATGTAGTCATTTAAATCGGATTGTGATTAATGTATTTACATATCTCGTTTAATCTGTATTATTTGGTGTATGGCCTTTGGGGGGATATCCTTGGCATCATTCAAAGAAATGGCCACGACCTAAGCACGGGGTGTAGGCGTACACCTGACAGTTGCATTATGTAAAAACTGGTAATCCACTTAAAGGAATCAACCAGGGCCGGCTCAACGTTTCTCGAGGCCTAAAGCGATCATGAAAATTTAAGGCCTTTATATAAGTTACTTTTGTGAGTAATTTTTTAATAGATCCTCTTATTTAAATAACATATCAACACAAAATATGTCAATCCTTAAAATTCCTTGTCCCATTATTAAGATTTCAGACGTAGTTTTTTTTTTAACGACAAAGAACGACGTGCCAACATTGACACCGGGCGCTGTGGCCAAGGTCGACTACTCGACCACTGTCAGCCCCTTAACTCTCCCAGATGCGCGGAAACCAGACCTCCACCCACCCGAAGACACAACAATGGAATAATCGGTAAAACATCGCCTCCCATGCAAGTCGAGCCGGCGTCATCCGTATTCGCTCTTCACCCGTATTTACTTATACAAACAGATAATAGTCGGTGCGTAAAACTAGAGGCCCTTAAAATTATTGGGCCTAAAGCCCTAGCTTTACTTAGCTTATGCTTAAGCCGGCACTGGAATCAACCTTGTGGGCATTTACCTGTGGCGTGTCAGTTAATCTTGACCGGCTCTACCAACCGGCCCTGACGGACGACAAATAAGTAAAACTGTATACAAGATTATTTTTAAATAATTGTCCCAAGTTATAAAAGAATTTTTGTGCCATGTGCATTCAAATCAATTTTCTAAAACATTTTCAAAATGAGTCAGTTAATTGTATTTACCTGTGTAAACTGACGTATTTTCCAAAAAGGTTAAGCGCAGGCACTAGACGAAATAGGCTGGCTATTCCTAGCATCATTAATTAAGTCTCGCAAGCTCTAGATGCTGAAGTCTGTTGAACAATGATCTTATTTATCTTTTGATCCGCCTGTGGATCCTTTACAGTCCGTTGTAATACCTTGATATTACTTTATATTCGGTTTGTAATGTGATTCATCTCTTTTGCTCCCGCTGTGCATTTAAATTTGTGTTGTTTGACTATGATGATATCAACTACGTCACGATACTCCCCACCGGGCCCACCGGTAATACGTGGAAATATCGGGGTGTGACAGGTTGGTATCAGAGCCAACACTGAGTGAATTAAACACTAGCCTTTTGTGTTTAATCTCAGTTACACAGTTGCACGTTCCTCGATTCTCGAGTCTAGACAAAGAACTTAGGACTAATCCTAATTCATTTTATTTTGTCCTTTATTTGTTTCCTTGTTATTTTCTGTTTAGCCCTTGCGTGGACAAGTCATTTCAGTTAGAAGTCCCATTTAGGGCAACCATGTACTTGTTTAAAATTTAGTGGAACGGTTAGATTTAAAATATCATTCCTTTTTATAAGATCTACCATTATAATAAAATAGAAAAATCTAAAAAGGACAAGACCTAGCTCACGTGTCATCTTAAGACAGGGCCAAGATGGTAGTTCCTCAATTAGATTCAGATCCTTGTTAACATCTCAATTTAGGATTGTTCTGCGTTAAATATTAAAAAGAATCTTAAAGGTGAAACCTAGTCTATATGTCGTTGCAGACATGGCCAAGATGGTAAAACCTATTCAAAAGATTCCAATCCTTGTTAACATCTGAAAACACGTTAACATTCTTGGCAAAATGTGATTCGATAAAATCACATAAGTCATTCTTAAATTGGGATATTCCAATTTCCCTTAATTATATAATCATCCCTTAAGGATAAAGTGCCTACGGGCTATAATTAACATCCTTCGAGACTAAAGACAGTGGTAGCCTACAACTCCCTGTCTAGAAAATGCAATGAACTTTGATTCAAACCTTAATGCCTCGATTCCATAAAATCTGGGCTTATAAACTAAACCTGTCCATGTGACTTGACTTTTGTGCTATTATTAAATTGTAATTAGGGATTATAATAAAGATCCTGAATATATGCATGCTTAACAAATTAACCAAAATAGTTATTAAAAACCATGGTTAATAAATCGTCAAGAACGATAGTACTGTATAGGCTTCTAAATAAACCTTGTCAATAATTTTCTTTTATGTAGCAATTAAAGCTACATGGCTAGGTCGGAAGAAGTAAACAGTCATCCCCTGGAGAATAATGAGAATACCAGGATTAATATAACCAGGGAAGAACTCCGTACACTGATTGATACAACTGTATCTAACGCTGTGGATAGGCAATTCAGGGATTCTAGTGGGACGCACAGTAGAACCTCATCAGCACCCCACACTAACTCTGTCCCTAAGACTCATTCAGAGGCTCATAGCTAGCCACCCTCTAAGAAAGATGAACCAAAGAAGGAGGATGTTCAATTGTCCTCAAATCAACATAGTGTTCCATCTAAGAGAATAATATTTGACAGGGAACCACGTACCAGGTCCTGTACTTATAAATACTTTGTTTCTTGCAAACCCCAGGATTTTACTAGGGAGAAGGGGGCAATTGAGTATGACTTGGTTAGATGAAATGGACACCGTGGTCGATATCAGCGGTTGTGCTGAAAGGGATGTAGTGAAGTATGTATCCCAATCATTCAAAGGAGAGACACTAGCATGGTGGAAGTCTCTCATTCAAGCTGCTGGAAAGATCCCACTATACAATCTGACATGGGATCAGTTTGTTGCTCTCATTAAGGAGAATTACTGCCCTCAACACGAGGTTGAGAGGATTGAGTTAGATTTCTTATCTTTAGAAATGAAAAATTTAGATTGTCAAACTTACCTCACCAGTTTCAATACCCTGTCTAGATTGGTTCCGTATCTGGTAACACCGGAGCCCAAACGAATTCCTCATTTCATTGGGGGTTTAGCCCTAGAGATCAAGGCCAGTGTTAAGGCATCTAGACCTACTACTTTTAGGTCGGCAGCTGATCTATCTCTATCTCTTACTTTGGATGCGGTTAGGCTAAAATCGCTTAAGAACTCGGAAGACAGTAAGAGAAAACGTGAGGACGACAACTCACGACAGTCTGAGAAGAAGTTTAAGGGAAACACGGACCACAAGAAAAAGTTTGGGTTTGGAAAGGGTAGTCAACGAGAAGAGGAGAAGTGATGTGTGCGTATATATACATAATTTTGCAATGAAATTACACACGATTCGGTTTTAAATTTATAAAAGTGATTATTACTTTAACATCAAAACATACACGAAAGAGGCAAGTGTACCCCGTCATATATGTAGTAAAGTATCGGTAAGAACCAAGTATCGATCCAAGGAAATGGGCGGAGAAATAATACTAGACCTTTGTCACTAAACTACCGGTAAAAACATAAGTTTTGTGATTTTCTAAAAACTAAAGTAAGCATAAACAAATACATATAAAACATAGTAGAAAATAGATAAAATAGCCTTGCTTAATACACAACCAAAGTATGTCAACTAAGTCGGTTTTGGCACTTGAAGCATTCGGTCAATTTTCCATTTTAAGACAATTAGTATCCCTTTCGGGAATCCTAACATGACAATCATTCGGAAAGTTAAAACGATAAACACACTTTAACCATCTAAAATTGTTCTTTAACGTGCAATTGATAAATGTCTATGAAAATCTCTTAAAAATAAGTTAGTCACCCGTTAAGAGTTTTCTAACCGTACTTAATCAAGGAAAGCGACGCCGATAAACACAATGCAACCACCGAGACAAGCATAAACTAGATTAAATCACAACCAAGTTCATTTTACAAATCTTACACATAAATTCACCAAGATAGCAATTTTGGCCTAAACTACTAACTAAGCTAACAAATCATGGCAATAATTTATAACGACACCATTTAACCCGTTAAGGTCCTTCCGTGACGGCAAGCTTTCTTGATTAACAATAATTACATTTTATTAAATCACTAACCATTTCTAGTATCATGATGCACACATTTTAACCAAGCTAAACTAGTTAACCAAGTTTAAAGTTTACTAATACAAGATTAATTAAGCTTCATTTTTCAACTATCTTAACTAACCAAGCACCAATCATCCAACACAATTACTTATAATCAAGAAATCAATATCAATAACAAGGTTGCAAACTAATCATCAAAGATTAACATAGAAAATACTTCCAAATGTCATTACAAACAAAGATTAACATACTAATAGCTATAATCAAGCAAGGGATTGTTGTGTTTTTGCCCAAAGGCTACAATAATACATAAACATTAATCTAAATGCTTGAAAGATTAACAAAATCATGGAAAGATTAGAAAACCAAACCATAAACAAGCATAAGATTAAGAATCCGGATAGTAATAGAGCTAATCGGGACAATGTGGCTTGAATCCGGATGAAAGCAGAAGCCTCCGGAGCCTGAAAATCGCCTGAATTGCTCTCCAAAATTCCAGAGTTACGAGCAGAATGTTTCTGCTCTGTTTTTATATAAATTCGATGTCGCACGGTCGTGCGTCCTGTTGCACGACCGTTCACTTTAAGCAATTATTGGAGGTATGGTGCACCACACCGCATGACGTCACAGATCTTTGACCAGATTCGATATCGCACGACCGTTCTTCGTATGGAACGACTGTGCGTTTAGGGGATCATGTTGCACGGATTGCTGCACTGGTCGTTCAGTTCCGGGGTTTTGGGTGATCATCGGATCCGCACGGGGTGCAAGATATGGAACGCCCGTGCATCACCGGGATGGCCTTGAATGCCTTGCACGCTGAGTCGCACCCTCGTTCATTGCCGGACTGATTTTCATTTGTCGGAGATGCACGGTCGTGCATTAGGTCGCACGACCGTTCCACACGCCCAGGTTAGTTTTCTTAACAGAATGTTCGCAGCTTCGTCGTTTTGTCCGGAAAGTCCTCGTTTTCTCTATCATCTTGTCTGGTATGCTGTTTTAGGCCTGTAAACAAAAGTGTAGATGATTAAGCATCCGAATGACGGTTTTACGGCCAAAAACGCATAAAATGGGGTTAAAACGGGGGACTAAAATATGTGTAAATTAGCGAATATCAAGAAGGCAAAGTGCAAGACTTGCCAGAAACGTCACTTTGGGAAATGCAGGCTTGAGACCAAGTCTCAGTCAGGACCACCTACATGTGGGTTATGCAAGTCTAAGGAGCACAAGTCAGTAGACTGCAAGAAGATTAAGGATGCTACGTGCTACAATTGCAATGAAAAAGGGCACATTAAGACTAATTGCCCTAAATACGTCGAAAAGCCTGAGGAAGCCAAGAAGACCAATGCAAGGGTCTTCCGTATGGATGCACGAGAAGCTGTTCAGGACGACAATGTGATAACAGGTACCTTCCTCATAAATGATGTTTATGCAAGAGTATTATTTGATTCTGGAGCTGATAAGTCATTTGTAGATAATAAGTTTTGTAAGTTGCTGAATTTACCTGTTAAAACCCTAAGGGTGAAATATGAGGTGGAATTAGCTGATGGTACCTTAGAAACTGCCTCAACCGTGTTAGATGGATGTTGCATATCCATTAGGAACCACTCTTTTCCTTTGTCCTTACTTCCTTTGAAATTAGTTGGTTTCGACATAGTAATAGGCATGGGTTGGTTATCTCATAACCAAGCTCAGATCGTTTGCAACAAGAAGCAAGTGGTGATCAAGACTCCGTCTAGTGAGCCACTTACCATTCAGGGAGATACCCAGTATGGACTGCCTGAGCAAGTGTCTATGCTCAAGGCAACTAAGTGCTTGAAGAAAGGTTGTGTCATTTATTTGGCACAGGTAACTATTGATGAGCAGAAGCCTAAGGTTGAAGATATTCCCGTCATTTCTGAGTACCCTGAAGTTTTCCCTGAAGAACTACCTGGTTTACCACCAGATAGGCAAGTAGAATTCAGAATTGACATCATCCCTGGAGCAGCACCAGTCGCAAGAGCGCCTTACAGATTGGCACCAACAGAAATGAAGGAGTTGAGGACCCAATTAGATGATTTGTTAGCCAAAGGTTTTATTAGACCTAGTTCGTCTCCATGGGGAGCACCTATCTTGTTTGTGAAAAAGAAGGATGGATCGATACGTTTATGTATCGATTATCGCGAGCTTAACAAGGTCACTATCAAGAATAGGTATCATTTGCCCAGGATCGACGATCTGTTCGATCGGTTACAAGGGGCAAGCTACTTTTCTAAGATCGATTTAAGGTCAGGCTATCATCAACTGAAGGTTAAAGATGAAGATGTACACAAGACTGCATTTAGAACTCGCTATGGCCATTACGAGTTCCTAGTGATGCCTTTTGGGCTCACTAATGCACCTGCCGCATTCATGGATCTCATGAATCGCGTTTGCAAGCCTTACTTGGATAAATTTGTCATCGTCTTCATTGATGACATTCTGATTTATTCGAAGAATCAAACTGACCTTGAGAAGCATCTTCGATGCATTCTGGAACTGCTTCGGCAGGAGAAGCTCTATGCCAAGTTTTCAAAGTGTGAATTCTGGCTTCGTGAAGTCCAATTCCTTGGACATGTGGTTAGTGAGCGTGGTATCCAAGTAGATCCCACTAAGGTTGAAGCTGTTATGAATTGGCAAGAGCCAAAGACACCTACGGAGATTCGTAGCTTTCTAGGTTTAGCAGGATACTATAGGCGATTTATCGAAAATTTCTCAAGGATTGCTGCACCCCTAACTTCATTGACGCGTAAGAATATTAAGTTTGACTGGGGTCCTAAGCAGCAGGAATCTTTTGACATTCTCAAGCAGAAGTTGAGCAATGCTCCAGTATTGACATTGCCTGAGGGAATAGAGGAATTTATAGTATATTGTGATGCATCGCACACAGGCATGGGATGTGTGATTATGCAGAAAGGCAAGGTTATTGCCTATGCTTCTCGATAGTTAAAGGTGCACGAGAAGAACTACACCACCCATGACTTGGAGTTGGGTGCCGTTGTATTTGCACTGAAACTTTGGAGGCACTACTTGTATGGAACTAAGTGTGTGATCTATTCTGATCACAAGAGCCTTCAACATCTGTTCAATCAGAAGGACTTGAACATGAGGCAGCGACGTTGGATGGAAACTTTGAATGATTATGACTGTGAAATACGATACCATCCTGGCAAGGCGAATGTAGTCGCCGATGCCTTAAGTAGAAAGGAAAGGGTGAAGCCCATAAGAATCAATGCCAAGAGCATTGAATTAAAGAATAGTTTGAATGAAAGGTTGTTAGCTGCGCAGAAGGAAGTTGTACTAGAAGCTAACTATCCTGATGAAAAGCTAGGAGTAACTGAAGAGCAGTTATCTTATGGCAAGGACGGAATTCTGAGGATAAATGAACGAATATGGGTTCCAATTTATGGAGGACTTCGAGATGTTATCCTCCAGGAAGCCCACAGTTCTAAGTACTCCGTTCATCCTGGAGCTGATAAGATGTACCAGGATCTGAAGGCAAATTATTGGTGGATAGGCTTGAAAAAGTCTATAGCTACCTATGTAGCCAAATGTTTGACGTGGGCACAAGTCAAAGCTGAACACCAGAAGCCATCAGGTTTGCTACAACAGCCTGAACTTCCCACCTGGAAGTGGGAGATGGTGACGATGGATTTTATCACCAAGTTGCCAAAAACAAAGAAAGGAAATATGGGTTATAGTTGATAGACTGACCAAGTCAGCACATTTCCTACCCATCAAGGAGACTCATAGCTCCGACATATTAGCCCAGTTGTACGTAGATAAGATTGTATCCCTGCATGGTGTATCAGTGTCTATTGTCTCGGACAGAGATACTAGATACACATCGCATTTTTGGAAAAGTTTCCAACAGTCTTTGGGCACGCGCTTAAATTTTAGTACGGCTTACCATCCTCAGACGGACGAACAGAGTGAGCGTACAATCTAAACTTTGGAAGACATGCTTCGTGCATGTGTGATTGACTTAGGTGGTAGTTGGGATAACCACATGTCATTGATCGAGTTCTCCTATAACAATAGCTACCATACAAGCATTCAAGCAGCACCTTTTGAGGCATTATATGGTAGGAAGTGCAGAACGCCTATTTGTTGGGCAGAAGTAGGAGAAGCTCAGTTATCAGGACCTGATATAGTCCTTGAAACAATGGACAAGATTGTCCAAATTCGTGACCGCCTGAAAGCTACCAGGGATAGGCAGAAGAGTTATGCTGATAAAAGGCGAAAACCTCTAAAGTTTGAGGTTGGTGATAAAGTTTTGCTTAAAGTGTCACCCTGGAAGGGAGTGATGCGATTTGGTAAGAAAGGTAAGTTAAGCCCAAGGTATATAGGACCATTCGATATCATCGAATGTGTAGGAATAGTGGCTTACAAGTTAAACTTTCCTGAAGAGCTCAGTGGTATTCATAATGTTTTCCACATTTGCAATCTGAAGAAATGTCTAGCCGATGAATCGCTAGTCATACCACATACGGATGTGCACATAGATGAGAGGCTGAAATTTGTGGAAAAACCTTTGTCGATCGAGGATCGACAGGTTAAGAAGCTTCGAAGGAAGCATGTACCGATTGTAAAGGTTAAATGGGATGCCCGTAGAGGTCCCGAGTATACGTGGGAGGTAGAGTCCACAATGAAAGAAAAGTACCCACATTTATTTCTTTTAAGGGGGTGAGGATGTAACACCTCGTAAATTATGTCCAATAATGTATCGACACGTGTCATGAGCTTTAAACGTGTAAAAGATTTCTTTAGAAGGACTAAAGTTGACAAACAAGGAAAGTATGTGAATAAAAGGGTTCAAAATGTCGACAACGGATAAATATGCCTTTCAATAACCCTACATGATGTTTATACCCTTAAACGAATGAATTATGGATCATACGAAGCTAATTGTGGAAGAAAGTGAGAAATTACAAACTACAGGGGTTAAATGTGTCAACATGTTGAAAGTATACCTATGAATGACCTTTTAGCAAACCTGAAGCTTTGTAACGGTTAATTATACTCACTAGAATAAGTGATAAAAATTTCACAAGGTTTCGATAAAGTATGAGAAAGTTATGATAATATTCGTATACGAGGGGTTAAAAGCGTCAACGTTGAAATTAAAGGCTGTACGGGTGATCATAAAGTTAACCGAGGACTTAACGATGTTTGTTTATGCCTTTGAGCCCTTAAAAGTCAAGTTAGAGGGCCAAAAGTGCAAGAAATGAAGTGAAAACCACGTTTAAAGAGGATCAGGGGCCAAAATGCAATTAATGAAACTTGTGTAACCTGACCCCGGCACCATACCGGCCGCGTAAGGTCCCTATGGATCCTTACGCGGGCCGCCTCAGCATGTCAGATGCAGAAAATCATCACAGATGCCTGTTCCAGCCGGTTAGACCGACTTTAAAGTCTGGTTTTCGATTCTAGGGGCTTGTTTGATGGTTTATAAAGGCCTAGGGACACTTGGGATGATCAGGAATCATCCCATAGACTTATTTGTCATGATCTTGTTCAATCTAAAGCCCTATATAAGAAGTTCTTGGTTGCATCATTTTGATCATTCACTTGCAACTTTCACAACTCACTTTCTGGAGGTTCCTGGAGCTCAAGACATCTTCCTAGTGATCTTTAGTCATGCATAGGACCTTGGTAAGTGTCATTAACCTTCCTTAATTCAGTTTTACTTAGTTTATTAGCTTAAAGTCAAACCATCGTAATTAAGGTTTGACTTCGTAATTAATCATAATTTGTCCAGTCAAATTTCAAATTGAAAGTACCTATGAGTTGGTAATTATGTGGACATTAAACCCTTAAAAGGGCACCCTCTGATTCCCACTCTAACTAGGTCAATTGTCCGGTCAAAGCTAAATATAAAAAGTCAACACAAAGCTTATTTTGGCATAAATGCATAATTAACAATGTAGAAGCTATGCAACCTGTTTTATCACTCATATAACTTGGTAATTAATGTAAGAACATCTCTAAACATGTTCAACCCGACAATTTTCAGTTTAAGCTCGGTTCGGAACCGAAAATCGCAAAAGTAGACTTTTGCTTTGACTTTCAGTTCTGACCCATTAGAGCATAGTTTAGAAATGCCTTAGAAATTTATTAGGACCAAGTTAAATGTTAGTATAACCCTCTGTGATTATACAACTTGGTTCATTAGTTATCCGATTCATATGCATGTTTCCATTAAATGCTTAAATGTTGACTATTATGCCCTTTTGACCTTAAAACGTGATTTTTGAAAAAGTAAAAGAATGGAAACCTTCATTACTGATTTATAGACTTGTCCCTAAAATTTGACATCAGTTTGAGGTCTAGATTAGGAGTTATGCTCATTAGCGTAAATGAAAAGCTTTTTATTAATTAAACGGCGTAATTAGCATAAAGCCTATCTAAACCCAATTTTTGATACCAAACTTTTTACCTACTGATGTAAAATAATATTTTGGGATTTTTTAAGATTTTTATTTATTTTAGGCTGAGCATAACATAGGGTTCTAAGCTTGATTCGGTAATTGCCAGTTTTGCCCTTTTGGCTTATAAAATGAGTTTTACAAATCCTTTTGATACCAAACCTTTTTCTACTGATCTAATATTATAAATAAAATATTTTAAGCTTTCTGGAATGATAAAAATATCAGCTTTTCTTTAAAAACCCGGAAATCGCTTAAAACCGCATTTTTACGCGTTTTAAGCGCATAGTATGTATGCAAACTATTATATATATATAAGACTTGATACCTACTGATATTTTTAGTAAATTTAAATATTTTAACAGTAAGCAATAGTTTTAAACTCATATTTCTAGTTTTGACCTTTTAGGCTTAAGTGAAATTACCAAAATGCCCATACGGTGCATAGTTTAGTTATAAAAGATAAATTTCACATATATACAATACCCTACAGTTATGACTTATAAAAATAAATATTTTTACTGATTATATCAGACCTGTAACTCAGATTATTATTTAAACTCTTTTGTAACCTTTAAAATGACCAAAATACCCCTACGGGGCGTAATTTGAGTTTAAATCCGGTTTGGGCATAATAGAAGATATCTTACTGATGTCACAACATATTTAAGGCATATTAACTTAGGAAACCTGTATATGACTCATTTGGTTACCCGTTACGCACTTTTCGCGTTTGGGTCGGCTTATGTAACTAGTTTGCATATATTAGCCGAAACGGGTCAAACCTTATCATTTTTGTCTCAAAATCCAGAATGTGTTTAGTTTACCCATATTAAACAAGTATCTAAACTTGTCGGGTCTAAACCACATTCTAATCCGGTCTTCGCTTAATCATGCGTTTTCGGACCGTATCTTCCTTTAAAACTAACCGGTCTAAGTCTAGGCTTAATTATGACCCGTTAGGAATCTAACAGGTTATTTAAAAACCTTCGTTCCAGATTAGGAGCCCGGTAAAAGCTACGTGCACTTTCTGTTTTTGATTTATATTTTGCTCAGGTAAATACTCTTAACTTATTTTCCCTATACGGGGATGGGATACGGTATTATAATAATACCGCTTGGTCGGGTATGTAGTCATTTAAATCGGATTGTGATTAATGCATTTACATATCTCGTTTAATCTGTATTATTTGGTGTATGGCCTTTGGGGGTTATATGACCATGTCCCGGATATCCTGGCATCATTCAAAGAAATGGCCACGACCTAAGCACGGGGTGTAGGCGTACACCTGACAGTTGCATTATGTAAAAACTGGTAATCCACTTAAAGTAATCAACCTTGTGGGCATTATACCTGTAGCGTGTCAGTTAATCTTGACCGGCTCTACCAACCGGCCCTGACAGACGACAAATAAGTAAAACTGTATACAAGATTATTTTTAAATAATTGTCCCAAGTTATAAAAGAATTTTTGTGCCATGTGCATTCAAATCAATTTTCTAAAACATTTTCAAAATGAGTCAGTTAATTGTATTTACCAGTGTAAACTGACGTATTTTCCAAAAAGGTTAAGTGCAGGTACTAGACGAAATAGGCTGGCTACTCCTGGCATCATTAATTAAGTCTCGCAAGCTCTAGATGCTGAAGTCTGTTGAACAATGATCTTATTTATCTTTTGATCCGCATGTAGATCCTTTACAGTCCGTTGTAATACATTGATATTACTTTATATTCGGTTTGTAATGTGTTTCATCTCTTTTGCTTCCGCTGTGCATTTAAATTTGTGTTGTTTGACTATGATGATATCAACTACGTCACGATACTCCCCACCGGGCCCACCGGTAATACGTGAAAATATCGGGGTGTGACATTAACTCCGTTAACTTTTTTTAACGGGGGACCGGTGGAGGAAAAATAGGTGAAATGTTGGACCGGCAGGGGGAATATTCAAAGGTGGGACTGCCAATGGTCAATGACGTTTAGTAGGGATTATTACAGGCAAATTTCCCTTAACTTTTATATAAAATCTAAATACACATTGTTTATTTCTTTACGAACATTTCATTAAAAATTTCATTGAAAACGTAGTTGGTTTTTAAATAAGTATATATTTTGTTCTTGTATACGGCTTTGACACATCTATATTATATAATAAAAGGAACCAATGGAGGAACACTTGTCATTATTATAGAGCATTCTTAATTATAGATAATTATTATTTAATTTAAATTATTAAATGTAATATATATTTCAAACGTTTAAGAAATTATGGATACAGATAAAGTTCCATAAAATATCTGGCTTTAATCATATATAATATGATATATAATACGATTAAAAAAATTCATCATACTCGTATGTTTTTTGCTTGCATAATAACACACGTGGTTAAATAATAATAAACTATATCTAGATATTCAAAATTGATGGAATTTGATTTAAAAAAATAAGTTATAAGACGTTTGAAAGTAAGTACTACTAAATTTACATATAGAGTAAAGTTCTTTTTGAGTCTCTGTGGTTTGTGTATTTTAATCATTTGAATCCAAAAATCAAACCTGTCTTGATTTGAGTCCCTGTGGTTTCTAATTTTAACCATTTGAATCCAAAACATAAACAACATTCAAATTAGAAACATTTAGTTTTTGGATTCAAATAGTTAAAATTAGATACCACAGGGACTCAAATGGTTAAAATTAGAGAGCACAGGGACAGGGACTCAAATCAGACAAGTTTCGTTTTTGGATTCAAATGGTTAAAATACACAAACCACAGGGACTCAAAAAGGACTTTACTCTTACATATATAATACGAATAAAAAAATCATCATACTCGTATGTTTTTTGCTTGCATAATAACAACGTGGTTAAATAATAATAATAATAATAATAAACTATATCTAGATATTCAAAATAGATGAAATTTGATTTAAAAATAAGTTATAAGACGTTTGAAAGTAAGTACTACTAAATGTATAAAAAATGTTAAAAGTTAAAGGATAAAAGTATAAGAAAAAAACAAAACTAAAAAAAAAAAAAGAAAACTCAAGAAAGATTAAAAAAAAAAAACGTTTCAAAAGTTGAAATCGTCTTTTGTGAATGTATACTATGCTTGCAATGATCACATGATAGAAATAAACACTATTATCTTAAGCTTAATTTAATTATTCGTATGATGTTTACCATGTGTGATCTTTCTTGAAATGAGCAGAATTAGTATTTCAAATTAATAAAATACAAAGAACTATTTAAAATACAAGAAGAATAATAACTACATTTATCATACTAATAAATTTATCCAAAAACAACTATTCTTTAAAGATGCAACTTACGTTCAGATATTTAAATTTTAAAGTTATACAATTTAATAATTACCGATAATTTATATTTATCTAATTAATTTAAATATTAATTTGTACCTATAAGTTTATCTAATTGACTAATTGTTATATGTCTAATCTGAACATTTCAACATTTTTTTAAAACTAAATAAATCAAGACCACCGTTATGTAAATAAAACTTGGGTTATTAAATGTATGTTCACATTACTGTTAAAACTCATGAGAAAGTCGATAATACAGTTTGTCTTCTAATCGATGGTTCAAATGCTTTAAATATTTATAAACTTTACAAACATCACAAGTTTTCATCATACATGACACAAAATTTTGTTTGGATATCAGAAAACGGTCTTAAAAATATCGTTTTATCATTGTTAAATCTTCATTTTTAACTATTTGATTTTTTATTTACTTAACACGTATAATACACGGGGTTATAACCTAGTTTCAGTATAAAGTACTTTGATTACTCAATGTTGATAATGAGTGATATTATTATTATTATTATTATTATTATTATTATTATTATTATTATCTTACGTCTATATTCTTTTAAGGGTTATTGGATTTTAATAATCCTAAGTTTCACCTGTTGGCCGATAATAATCTCAACTTTAAAAATTCCCTCCAATAATCCCAACTTGTAAAAGTTTGGCCGCCATTGATCCTTTTCAAACATATAAGAATTTGGTCTACTCTATAGATTTATTTACACCTAGAGACTCCTTAATTGGTTTAAGTGCATCTACGTTAGAGAATGATCAATGGCGACCAAACTTTTACAAGTTGGAATTATTGGAGGGAATTTTTAAGTTTGGATTATTATCGGCCAACAGGTGAAACTTAGAATTATTGAAATCTAATAACTCTTCTTTTAAAGGGCTCGGGTAATAGTTTTTTTTTTTATTAATTTGAAGCAAATTGTTGTTTTACGTTTGTTATAGATTTCTAGTTGCTTAGTAAGTGTTTTGGGTAAAACAATTGGGTTCAGTTTTTATTTTATTACATTGAAATATTCAGACTATGGACATTCATAAAAGTAGTTTAGGTTTTTAGATGAAGTAGAATTAGAATATGTGTGTCGTTATTAAAATAATGAGAGAGACTACATCACCATTCATGTGATCTAAAGTTTTAGAGGGTTCTGTAATACAAAAATAATTGGAAAAATTACACTTTTCGTCCTTTATGTTTGTATGTAGTTGCAATGGATGGCCTTTACCTTTAATAATTACAGCCACGGTCCTTTTTTTTTTTGAAAACCTGCTACATCTTTTGTCGTTTACCCCAAACCCAGTTAAAAAATTAGGTTAAGTTACATCACGTGCACAGCACGTGAGGGCATTTATGTCCATTCAAAACCCCAACTACTCACCATTTAAAAGCCCTAATTCTCCCCCAAATCCCTCATTTATCAGTTTCATCCTTATCTTCTCCCCTAGGTCTTCGAATTTGCATAACATCCCCAAATTCATCTGCTATGCTCGATCATCTTCTTCAGCAAGAAATCTTGCTTGTACGGTTATGACAACGAATCAAGAACCAGTACCACCAACGTGGTTTATATGAGAGACCATGGATGGAGATGAAGTTCTTCAGATGTATGGTAAGTTTAGCTCTAACCTAAATTCTGATCTTTTTAATGATTCAAGACAACCTACTGTAATGTGTATGTTTCTAACTAGTAAAAATTTGAAATTTGCAGTTGGTATGCCTCATCTATTCAGTATTAGGTTACATCATGGTGGTAGGTTAACCAAGAGTCCTGGTCGTGTATACGAAGGTGGTAAGGTTAAATTTATTGACATGATCGACGTTGATTTGTTTTCAGTTCATGAGATTTCAGATATGATGGATGAGCTGGGTTATTCTGTTACTGATCATATATACTATTATTTCCAAAACCCTGAAAAGGATTTAGATAATGATATTGAAGATTTAAGTAGTGACCAAGATATTTTGAACTTGTCTAAGTATGTAGAATTTCATAAGATTATCAATGTGTTTACGTTACATGGTTTAGACATTATTAAGGATTTCTTTCATTCACCTATGAAGCCACAAAAGGGCATTACAATTGAAGGTTGCAGTTAGATGTTGCAGTTAGATGTTGATAACATTGGGCAGGAAATGGGGTGACTGTGCAGGAAGGTGTGAGAGTGAATGAGCAGGAAGGTGTGACTGTGCAGGAAGTGAATGAGCAGGAAGGTGTGAGTGTGCAGGAAGGTGTGAGTGTGCAGGAAAGTGTGACTGTGCAGGAAAGTGTGAGTGTGCAGGAAGGTGTGAGTGTGAAGGAAGGTGTGATTATGCAGGAAGAACATGTGGACATGTTCTTGTATGATAATGCACCAGTTGACATTGAGGGGAATGTTTTAAATGAAGAGGGTCCTGAAAATGAAACAAGCACTGAAGAGGATGATAGTGACAGTGACTTTGTAGTTGATGAAAACAATTGCATGCCAGATCATGATGTAGATATGAGGGACTACACTGTGAATGTTGACATGGAAGTAAATGACACTGTTATTCATCAAGATGAAGATATAGATGATGAAATCTTAGACAATGAAGCATTCCCAAGTGGGTCAGGGTCTGATGACAATGAAACAAGCACTAGGAAGAGACACATACATCAAGAAAGAAGGAGAAATGAGAATAGAGTGAACTTTTATTTGGGACAACTGTTTGGAACTAAGGAAGAGGCGAAGAAGCTCATAAAGGTTCATTCAGTTGAGACAAGAAGGCACATTGTTATTGTTAAGGATGATAGCACAAGGGTGATGGAAGTGTGTCATGGTAGGTTGCCTGAATTTGATGTAGCTGATAATGGAGTTCATATTGAAAGTCAATCAAAGGGTAAAGGGCCTGCTGTGGACAAAGGCAAAGGTAAAGGTCCTGCTGTGAACAAATCTAAGTCTAAAGAGTCTGATGTGAACAAGGGTAATAGTCAAGGGGAAAAATGACAAAGTTTAAAAGAACTGGACCTCCTGTGAATAAAGGCAAAGGTAAAGGGGCTGCTGGTGAAGGATCCAATGTACATGTTGGTGGAAGAGGCAACAAAAAAGAATCTGCACAATACCTATGTCCATGGGCCCTACTTATCTCAAAAATTAAAGGTGAAGAAAGTTAGATGGTCAAGACTCTTCTTGAAGAACATAAATGTGTTTGTACCAGAAAAATACATGCTTGTACTTCAACCTTTCTCTCTCAACAGATGGTTGAACAAATTGAAGAAAATCCAGATATTCCTGTCAAAGCTGTTCAAGAACAACTTCAAAGAAAGTATGTTGTTGGTGTATCCTGGATGAAGGCTTACAAGGCTAAAACAAAAGCAAAGAAGATGGTGGAAGGTGATTACTCATCACCGTATGGTCTGTTGAGGGACTATGTCCTTGAGTTGCAAAGTAAAAATCCTGGTACCACTGTTAAGATAGATCTAGAACCTGGTCAAAGAAGGGATCTGAGTAGACAGATTAGAAGGATATATGTTTGTTTAGGGGCTTTAAAGCAGGGGTTTAAAGCATTAGGTAGGGATTTACTTGGTTTGGATGATGCATTCATGAAGGGGCCTTATCCTGGACAAATCTTAAGTGCAGTGGGTGTTGACCTTAATAATGGAATCTATCCAGTGTGTTATGCAATTGTTGAGGCTGAAAATCTAAGTGCTTGGACATGGTTCCTAGATCTGTTAGCTGATGACTTTGAGATACCAAGAAACTCAGCCTTTACTTTTATCAGTGATAGGCAAAAGGTTATTATTTACTTGCATTCTATTTTTTATTCAGTTATGAGATTTGATATTGGTTTAATTACAATCTGTTTTCCACAGGGTCTGTTACCTGCAGTTTCCAAGTTGTTTCCATTAGCTGAGCACAGATATTGTCTCAGACATATTCACAAGAATATGAAAGGAAGCTTTAAAGGTAGACAATACAAAGATTTATTGTGAAATTGTGCAAGTGCTACAACAATTCCTGAGTTTCAAACTGCCATGGAGGAATTGAAAGCTTTTAACAAAAAAGCTCACTTGTGGCTGTCTAAAATCCCCCCTCTTCACTGGACAAGGTCCCATTTCTATGGTATGTACATTGTGTTCCCATTTCTCACTTGGTCTTAACAGTTATGCACTTATGGTATACACTTGACTAATGATAAAAACTAATGAACATGTAGGGCATTAAGTGACATGCTACTCAATAACATGTGTGAAACCTTCAATGGCAAGATAGTGGAAGGAAGGGACAAGTCTATCATTGCTGCTCTGGAGTATATCAGGGAGTACCTAACGTGGAGGATTGTGACAGTGTTGAGGGTTATAGAAAAGACTGAAGGTCTTATTACACGTTGGGCACAAGAACAGCTTGAAACAATTAAGAAAGATGCTGTAACACCCCGAAAACGGGTTTGGTAATCAAACCCCGTTAATACTAAAAGACGGGTAAAGTACCGTTAGCGGCAAAAGTAACCCGATAAATATTAGAATTTAAATAATTAATCCTAATATTAATTAAAAGGCGGATAAGAACTTTGAAGGAATAAAAGGGATAAAAGGCCCGAGTTAATGGAGCTTAACATAAACGGGTTAGGACTTTCGGGACTCACTAAGTTAACTAGGGGTAATTAACCGAGTTAATTATTTGTTTAAAAACAATAAAGAAGAATGGACTAGTAAGTCTTTTATAAACCAAACGATAGTTGAGGGACCAAAGTTGTTAAAATTGAAACAAGTAATATTAAAACAAAATAATTACACCAAACACACACTTAGGTGTGTGTGTCTGGTCGATGTTACACAGGGGCGATCCAGGAGCTCCTCAACAAACCCTAACTCTTGCAAAATCTGCCAAATTGAAGGATCAAATCAATCCCAAATCAAAATCCGAGCACGGATTAGTGATCTCCACTGAAAAAGGAGTCGCAAGGTATATGTAAATTTCATGAGAAATCTCTAGTTGAATTTCTGAGTGAACCTAGAGAATACAAAAATTGTTGATGCATGCTTGTTATATGGATGAAATAGGAACATTGTAGTGTTTAGGAGTAAACCCTAGACAAGTATATATTGAAATCATGCTTAGCTCAAGTAAATTCAGATTTTGTTGATGCTAAATTCATGTATGAGATGTTTTTAGGGTTTTGAATGCTAAAAAAAATAGTGTTATGATGTCAAGAACATGCTTTAATTGAAAGCTGAATTCAAACAGCTCCTGATCAGAATTTACAGCCGACTTGTATTGGTTGTAACATGGACAAAACGTGTCAAAAACATGTGTTTCTTGAGTCTAAAATGTAATTCCTGGAAATATCTTTAAAACCCCACTGGAATCGCATTTTTTCGACGAAAATTGAGCGTTTTATGAATTTTTCCGTATCGAAGGTTCAAGCTGCGTTTTCTGGGAGAATTTGCAGCCCATTACGAATGTCATAACTCAATTTAGGAATTTAGTTATGACCTCAAATTTTTATTGTAGATAGTTTTAAGTGATTAGAAAAATTGTCAATTGGAATTTCGTCAATCGGATAAACGAGGAATTTTAAATGAATTTTTCCGTAAGCTGCAGTCAGAAGTGACGAATCTGATTTGCAGCTTAGTAAATGAATTTTTACGAATTTTTGGTAAAGAGTTAAATCTTGAAATTTTAACACAAGGCCTAACCCTCCGAGAGGTACGCCACATAAAAAAATCATAATTTTTGAAGACTTGTAAACAGGTTAAACAAGTCACAAAAAACAACCAATTTTCAAGGATATGAAATGCCTAGATGAAATCGCGGTCTACTTGGTTGTGTGTAAAACGTGATTATATTAAGTGTTCGGATGAATGCATAGAAATGTGTAAGGTGGAAGATCATATTAAATTATGGTTAATCTGACCACCTTGTGAACATTGGATAATAGTTGGGCGCTTAACAAGCTAGGTGGAAGCTTGTGGATGAAGCTGGTCAAACGGAGCGAGTATGGAAAGAAAAGCGTGGCATAGATGCAAGGTAATGAATCTTACACCTTTTTATAGAATACGTATTTATTTTATAAGTTGTGAATACGATAAAGACGATATTCGGAATATGGTCTCCGACGCTAAATGGTAGGGGTCGGGACAAATAAAGTTGATAAAACCACGATTAATGATATAAAAAGGTGAATTGGTAATTTAGTCATGAAAAGACTAAGATATAATGAGTTTCCGAACGGCTACTTTATAAGTAGGCCTAAATAATTAAAAAAGAAAAACGGTGATTTGGTCAAGTGAAAATGGATTAAAATTGAAGTTTAAAACGACACCAAGTGGCATAAGCCAAATTGAATAAACGCTTAAGAAACGGATGTAAGAGACCTAACTGATTGGTGAAAATCCGAAATAGTTACTAAACGAAATGGTAAATAGATTCCATTCAATCTAAGCGCAAATGGTTGGTCGTTTAGACCAAACGGGTCAAATGGTGATGTTGACACCATTTGACAATTTACGACTAATAAGTGTTTGTCGAGTCTTATGCTTACAGGACAAAACGGCTTACGATTTATCAATGCTATGATACAACAATTTAGCGAGACAAGGTATTAAAAACGGGTCATTGTGTTGATCCGAGCCAGGTACGTATAAATAAGATTATAGTTAAACAAGCGAATTGGGTCAAAAGTGTTAAACAGGAATTTCAAGCTGAGAGCTTGAAATTCTGAAATTCTAAGTTGTTTTATATAAGGTTTTAACTCCATAGGATGAAGAATTAAATTATGATCACGTGAGAAAAAGAATCACGCGAATCGGATAAGTAGAACAAAAGTTATGCACGTTTTTGTGAATTATAAGTTTGAGTTTTTGAGCTGGGAATCTGCAGTTCACCAACAAACAATTCTGGACAAAACAGGGCGTCTCGCCACGCGATGACAAAAGCAAGGAGCCGTCGCGCGACGCGACGGGCTCCATAAAACAAATATATATATATATATATATATATATATATGTGTGTGTGTGTGTGTTTATTTTAATAGTATACGCATTGCGAACCCGTTTAAATACGTTTTAAGCTACGTATGACTAATCTAACTCATGTTTTATGAGTTGTAGGTAAATTTCTAGTACCGGAGGACGATCAAGCTCAATGAAGAAACGAACACGATCAAGAAACGAGCTTCCGCACGACGTTTCGTTGTTACTTTTAAATGACGAACTTAATTACATTATGTTGTAAACTTATAAGTTGTAAAAGTTTTAAATTACTCGTATTTTCTAAGGATCCTTAATCGTATTTATATGTTTATTTTCGTTATATATGTGAAAACCTTTAAAATAATAACAAGGGTGTTACAGATGCAGCCTTTTATCATGTGCAATTGGAATGGAGGGGATCTGTATGGGGTGAGTAGTAAACCTGGACACACAAGGGTGGTGGACTTGGCCAAAAAGACTTGTGCTTGTAGAGGCTGGGAAATCACAGGTATATTATTAACTATTTGTGACTGACTTTTATCATGTGCAGTGCTCATTGTAAACTGATTGTTCATGATTGTGATAGGCATGCCCTGCAGACATGCAGTGGCTGCAATATGGTTCATGGCTAGTAATGGTCAAAGAGTTGGTGCTTTGGAAAGCTGGTTTGATCCAGTCTACACAATAGGAAGGTGGAAAGAGGTGTATGCTTTCAAGATAAACCCTATAAATGGCAAAGCTTTATGGCCGAGGAGTGAAGTTCCTATTACAATAACACCACCAAAACATCACAAACAAGTGGGTAGGCCAAATAAGGTTAGGAAAAGGTCAGACGTGGAGATGGAGGATGAAGGCTCAAGCAAGAAGAAGGGCAGGTTATCAAAGAAGAACATCAAGGGTGTATGTGGAAAATGTGGGAACACCGGACATAATCAAAGGACTTGCAAGGGGCAAGGTGAAAAAAGGAAGGACTAGATCTGTTGGCAGGGGTTTAACTTTTGACTTTTGGTTTGTTATGGTCTTACTTAGTACTTTATGGGATATGTATTAACTCTAGATGTTTGGAACATGTTTAAGACATGTCTTTTATAACTTAGTTATCTATGCTAATGTGGCAGTTTTTGTGCTAGATGTCTATTTTTGTGTTTGCCATTTACAACAGTTGAATGGGTCAAAACAGGTAATTTACATTGTGTTTGCCATTTACAGCAGTTGAATGGGTCAAAACAGGTCATTTACATTGTGTTTGATGTCTACAACACTTGAATGGATCAAAACAGGTCATTTACATTGTGTTTGATGTCTACAGCAGTTGAATGGGTCAAAACATGTCAAATTGTATTGCCATTTGTCTTGTTTGTTTGCAATTTGCAGCCATTGAATGGGTCCAAACAGGTTATGTGCTGTTTGCCAAACATGTTATGTCCAAACAGGTTATGGGTCAAAATAGAGACTGTCGAAACAGGTCATTTATGTGCTGTTTGCCAAACAAGTTATGTCCAAACAGGTTATGGGTCAATATAGAGACTGTCAAAACAGGTTATGGGTCAAAATTCCGTTTTGCAACAACAGGAAAGACAATATCATTTGCCGAAGCCAAAGGTACTGCATTACATTCATTATATTCATACCAAAGGTACTGCATTACATCAAAACTACTTACATATCACATTTTAATACAAAAACTACCTACATTAAACTGCATTACATCAAGACTACCACATTACATCTAGACTGCTTTGCATTACATGGACAAATACACGATGAAGCAAACCCAACTCAAAAACAAAATCTTTTTCAGCTTCATTGTCTCAGATTTAAGTTCTTTCACCTTCTCCTCTAACATGTTTCTGTTTCGTAGCAGACCTGGGATGATGTTCACACATGAATGGCAATTGGACTGATCTACCCATCCTATGAATCGACATGTCGATCCTTGATAAAGACACCCATAAAAACGGCGACCTGGGTTCCTATCTGTCCAAGAGGTGAGGATAATAACTTCTTTTCCACAATCGCATAACACCATCTTCATTTATGAGCAGATGATTTAAGTTCAAAACCCTAATTTTGGGTCAGCCGCCGCAGAGGAGTTGCAGGTATGGAGGCTTTCAAATGGGGGAAGAAACCCTAATTAGGTATTTGGGGGAGAAATGGGGGCTTTTAAATGGTGGGTAGTTGGGGTGTTTGAATGGACATAAATGCCCTCACGTGCTGTGCACGTGATGTAACTTAACATAATTTCTTAACTGTATTTGGGGTAAAGGACGAAAGATGTAACAGGTTTTAAAAAAAAGGACTGTGGCTGTAATTATTAAAGGTAAAGGTCATCCATTGCAACTAACTACAAACATAAAGGACGAAAACTGTAATTTACCCAAAATAATTTGTAGAAAATATAACATGCTATCGAATTCTTGTTCTTTAGAAATAAAAGTTGAATTCTTTAGATTTAAAAGTTGAAATTATTGATGCATCAAATCGACTGCCCACGTGACGTTTGGCTTTAAAATTATTATTATCATCCAAATAAAAAAAAGAGTTAATTGCCAAAATTGTCCCTGAGGTTTGGGCAGGTTTGCCATTTTCGTCTAAAATGACACTTTTGTACCAAATTGCCCCCCAACGTTTGTAACTTTTTGCCATTTTCATCCAAACTACTAACTTAGTTTATGTTTTCTGTTAAGTTGAGGATATTCGGATGTAACTGGCAAATATAAAATCACCGGGATGATTTTGGCAATTTACTCAAACTCTTTTAAATTTCTTTTATTTAATTAATTTTGTTACATAGGTAAAGGATCCTATACAAAGTCATACTTTTGTAAGAAGTGTGAGAAATAATTTGGTGATGACAAGTGTCCTCTATCTTAATTAATTCAAAAGGGTATATTAGTAATTTACCTTTCTTATCAATTAATTGAGTTTCAAGATAACTGGAAAAAAAACTGTCGTCCTATTTTTTTTGCAAGATCCAATTCGATTTTCACCTACGTATCATT
>JARYGA010004593.1:0-27788 GCA_030545235.1 Helianthus tuberosus | reverse complement strand
TTTAACCTTGCATTATTCTCTTATTTATACATATCATTGCTTTTTGAATGATTTACAAAACAAAACAACTTACAAGGTTCATGACTGACTTTTGTTAAACAACTTTTTCTAAACTTATAAGTCATGAATCCTATTTTCACATATCCTATGTATCTCACAGGCATTTTTATGCTGACGTACCTATTTTCACACGTGTTTTCAGGAGCTTTTGCGTAGGATGATGATCGTGACACTAGGGCGGACCTATGCCTTAGAGACATAAAATGAAGATAGACTTAGCTTAATTATGTTCTGAACTCTTTATTTCCTGCTTAAAACAATGTAACTCTTATGTTGATAAATAAAATACAACTTTGTATGCCATGGTTATGAAACAATTAATTCTGTTACAACACTCCCCGACGTTTTCTGCCACGTTTTGTATGTTATACGTGGTCGGGGTGTGACAACCGTCCTCATCTACTCTAGGAGTGGTCTTTATTTGAGATTTAACTTGATTACCCGGATGCCTAACACCTTTCTGCAAAGCATGTTTCCTTGGATTTTTTGGGCATGAATCATTAGAATGACCGAAAACACAACAAGTCGAGCACCTTAGTGGATCCCATTCATATTCAACATACATCGTTTCCTTGATAAAACCCTCACCGTTCGTATTTGGAATAGCAATAGTGATTTTCTCTTTAAGATCTTTATCCGCTGACACTTCAATAAGAGCACGTGCAAAACTACTTCTACCCCAATTATCCACACACATAGACGTTGTATATGAGTCAAGCAGTTTTGGATCACCAATTGCAATAGCAATCATACTAAGTCCGTCTTTCGTGTAGGCAGCTATCGGAACTTCATGGACTTTTACCCATAGTTGAACTTTTTTAACCTCTTTCTTCTCTAGCTTGGTAGTAGGCGTCCATTCCTGAACTTTGTAGGCAGCTATCGGAACTTCATGGACTTTTACCCATAGTTGAACTTTTTTAACCTCCTTCTTCTCTAGCTTGGTAGTAGGCGTCCATTCCTTCTTCTCTAACTTCATGGACTTTTACCCATAGTTGAACTTTTACCCATAGTTGAACTTCAAGGACTTTTACCCATAGTTATACTGACTGCGTTTACGCACCAGTTTGCGTATAACCTTCCAGAAAGCGATTTAAAGCTTGAAATCGGAATCGAATCAAATCGCAAAATCATCAATAACAAATACACACATAATAACACCAAAACACATTGTTTTATTAATAATTAACATTGTTTTACATTGTACATCGATTACAGAGCACAGTTGTCACAGTCTCCCCTAGTTTAAGAAATTTCGTCCCGAAATTTTAACTAGAGGAAACTTGTGAGAACAATTGCGGATATTTCGCCTTCATTTGGTCCTCACATTCCCAAGTAAACTCTGGGCCACGTTTGGACTCCCAGCGAACTTTGACCAATCAAATCCGTTTGTTCTTCAACTGTTTGACTGCACGGTCCGTTATCTCCACAGGTTTCTCAACAAAATGCATCGTTTCATCAACTTGAATTTCGTCGAGTGGAATGTGAAGATTAGTGTCAGCTAGACACTTTCACAAATTGGACACGTGAAAAGTCGGATGAATATTTCCAAGCTCTGGAGGTAGCTCTAGTTGATAGGCAACCTTTCCAACTCTTTCAACAATCTTAAATGGTCCAACATATCGTGGTGCAAGTTTTCCTTTCTTTCCAAATCTCACCACTCCCTTCCAAGGTGACACCTTGAGTAGGACATGGTCTCCAACTTGAAATTCTAAGGGCTTGCGTCTCATATCCGCATAACTCTTTTGACGGCTTCTAGCTGTCACAAGATTATCGCGAATTTTCTTGATTTTGTCTGTTGTTTCCAGAATGAGCTCAGGTCCCAGTAAGCTGAGCTTCACCGATCTCATTCCAACAGACAGGTGAACGACATTTTCGACCGTAAAGAGCTTCGAATGGTGCCATATTGATGCTAGTATGATAACTATTGTTGTAAGAGAACTCGATCAACGGTAGATGAGAGTCCCAATTACCACCAAAGTCTATCTATCACGCATGCTCTAAGCATATCCTCCAAACTTTGAATCGTCCTCTCAGATTGTCCATCTGATTGGGGATGATAAGCAGTGCTTAGATTTAGTTGGGTTCCCATAGCAGATTCCATGGTCTTCCAAAAATGAGATGAAAATCGAGCATCACGATCGGATATGATATCCAAAGGGACACCATGTCGAGATACAATCTCATCAACATAAATCTTTGCAAGTTTATCAGCAGATAGATCCTCGCGAATTAGAATAAAATGAGCTGACTTCGTCAATTGATCGATAACAACCCAAATAGCATCGTGACCTTTAGATGTACGTGGTAACTTAATGATGAGATCCATAGCAATGTTCTCCCACTTCCAAACCAGTATCTCTGGTTGTACAAGCAAACCATAAGGTTGTTGATGTTTAGCCTTGACTTTGAGACAAGTTAGGCATTTCGATACATACAAGGCAACATCCCTCTTCATACCAGGCCACCAATACTGAGTACGAAGATCCTTGTACATTTTATCAGCACCAGGATGGATAGAATATCGAGACTTGTGAGATTCGTCCATCACTAAAGTGCGAAGATCGTCTTGTTTCGGGATCCACAAACGATCCTTGAAATAGAGCAATCCATTGCTTTTCGCTTTGAGTTTAAGCTCAAGCTGATGTGGTAATTCCTTACCCATCAATTTTTGTGAAACATAAAATTGCTGAGCTTCAGAGACACGAGTTTGAAGATCAGATAGAGTGCGAACAGAATGAAGCTTGACTCGCTCCTTTCGACTAAGCGCATCGGCTATAACATTCGCCTTACCAAGATGGTAGCGAATCTCGCAATCGTAGTCGTTCAAGAGTTCAACCTAACGTCGTTGCCTCATGTTCAGCTCCTTCTGATTGAGAATATGCTGGAGACTTTTGTGGTCTGTGAAAACCACACACTTCGTGCCATAGAGGTACTGTCTCCAGATTTTCAAGGCAAAAACCACAACACCTAACTCAAGATCATGAGTTGTGTAGTTTTTCTCATGAACTTTTAGCTGTCTTGACACATAAGCTATCACTTTACCTCGTTGCATAAGAACGCAACCAAGGCCTAAGTTGGATGCATCACAGTAGACAACGAAATCATTGTTCCCATCGGGCAATGATAGAACAGGAGCATCACATAGCTTCTGTTTCAGCGTTTGGAACCCTTCTTCTTGCTTGGGTCCCCACTTAAAAGGCTTATTCTTCTGAGTCAAAGCAGTGAGTGGAACCGCAATCTTCGAGAAGTTCGAAATAAAACGACGATAATAACCAGCGAGGCCAAGAAATGATCGAATTTCTGTGGGTGTCGTAGGTATATTCCAATCCTTAATAGCTGCTATTTTGGATGGATCCACATGAATACCCTGCTCGTTGACTATATGACCCAAAAACTGAACTTCTTTAAGCCAAAATTCACACTTGGAGAATTTAGCAAAAAGTTGTTCCTTCTTCAGGAGTTCCAATGTCAAACGAAGGTGTGCTCGTGATCGGCTTGAGACTTCGAATAAATGAGAATATTGTCGATGAACACAATGATGAACTTCTCTAAATAAGGTTTACAGACCCTATTCATTAAGTCCATGAAGATAGCTGGAGCATTAGTCAAACCAAAAGGCATGACAGTGAAATCGTAATGCCCATATCTTATGCGGAATGCAGTTTTGGGAATATCTTCTTCGAATACACGAAGCTGATGATACCCAGAACGCAGATCGATCTTGGAAAAACAAGTAGCACCTTGCAGCTGATCAAAGAGATCATCGATTCGAGGTAGGGGATATCGATTCTTGATGGTAAGCTTGTTAAGCTCATGATAATCGATACACATTCGAAAAGATCCATCTTTCTTTTTCACAAAGAGGACAGGAGCTCCCCAAGGCGAAAAGCTTGGACGGATGAATCCTTTATCAGATAACTCTTGAAGCTGTTTAGATAATTCTTGTATCTCAGATGGTGCAAGACGATAAGGTTCTTTTGCAATCGGGTTGGCATTGGGTACAAGGTCAATATGAAACTCGACTTAACGAATTGGAGGCAAACCAGGCAGTTTATCAGGAAACACCTCTGGATAATCCCGAACAATCAGAATATCCTGAATACTCTTGCTCTTGCCTTTTTCCTCGGTGACTTGTGCCAGAAAAGCAACATATCCTTTTCGTAAATAACTTCGGACTTTCGTACACGACATGAGTTTCAAACCAACTGATGGTTTCTCGCCACGAACTTCCAGAACATCGCCAGGCGAAAGAGGAATACGAACGATCTTATCGAAACAAACCACCTCGGCATGATGTTTGGTTAACCAATCCATCCCAACGATAATGTTGAAACTCCCAAGTTGCATCGGTGTGAGGTCAATAGGAAAAAGATGGTTATCGGGGTTCAATTGACAACCACGAAGAACAGAATCGAGAACGAGAGGTTTACCAGTAGTAACTTCGACAGATAAGGGTTCCCTCAGTTTAGTTCTAGGTATCGCAGGTAAAGGCTCAAAAGGCAACGAAACAAACTCTTATCGGCACCAGAATCGAAAAGAACAGATGCAAGTTGATTGTTAACAAGGAACGTACCGTTAATAACCTCGTTGTCCACCCTCGCCTCGTTTGCATTCAGATTGAATGCTCGTCCACGAGCGGGATTCACATTCGCGTTCGCGTTGGCATTCGGGTTGACATTCGCATTCGCGTTCACCAACCTCGGACAGTTGTTGCTGAAATGACCCATTTCTCCGCAATTGAAACATGAACTAGGTGGGAATCTCGCAGCATTCCCTTGAACTTGTGTTGGAACCTGAGCAACCTGATTTTGGCCAAAACGACAGATGTTGGCCAGATGCCCAAGTCTACCACACGTAGCACACTGTTTGCAAGCCTGTTGGGCAACATGGTGACCATTACATCGAGCACAGTGAGGTGCGGTACCAGCATATTGCTTCTTCGCTGGAGGTAGGGCTGGTGGGTTCTGAGGGTTCTGGTTGGTGACAACAAAGTTCTGGGAAGCCTTGCGCTTCCTTGACTTTTTAGAAGACTCACCTTGCTTCTTACCCTTACCCTTACCCTTGTCCTATGCAGAATCAGCTGTCTTCTTCTTATCACCTGTCACACCCCCAAAATCCACATGCGGAGTACCACTGCTTGGAGGCGTGACTGACCAGGATCTTAACCACCAATCACATTGAACTCATGAGTATATTTAAATAAAACTTTCATTTATTAACATTAGTGTTACAACGTTACAATAGTTCACATTTTACAGCGGAAGCATATTTAACTCGTTAAGTGTTTACAAACCCCATGTATAAGCATTTAGTCTTGTGTTGCGTCTCCATGTAGCTCGACCCATGACCACTCTAGCTTCTCAGACAGCAAGTTCCATTGATATGCACCTAAAGGCCTGCAAGGCATGTAACAACGAGTCAACAACAAAGTTGAGCGAGTTCACAGTTGGTTGTTTAGTTATAGTGTTCGTAAATCGTATGTTTATTTCGTAAACCATGTATCGTATTAATTCGTATCGCGGTCTCCCAGACATGTTTGCGAAGATTAGTGGGGGCTTCCCATGTGTATCGTATTAATCCGTATCGCGGTTCCTCGAACATGTTTGCAATGAATAGAGGGGGCTTCCCATGTTATATGTTACTAGACTAGTCGTGTATGTACGTGCCCTTCTTGATCCAAGGACCGTAGCGAGTATGAGTGTACGTAGGTTTTACGTACGTGCCCTTCAATCCGAGGACAGTAGTAAGTATGAGTGTACGTAGGTTTTAAGTACGTGCCCTTCAGTCCGAGGACAGTAGTAAGTAGTTCAATAGTAATGATAGTACGAGTAGATATTCAATCCCATTCCCAACCCACCGGGAATCCCATGCCTTAGGAGTGTGAACTCATCTTGGTTTGCTCGGTATGTTTATTCACGTATTCAAGTTGATCAACCAAATCCTAAAATGGTTACCATGTGACAGTCAGTTTTGTAGCTCTCATTCATACATCCTTTATACATATTATACAATTAACACCACATATTGCCATACAAGTTGTAACATTCATGCAACCCAACACCTTAACACACATCATAGAATCATAAAATAGGTGTTTGATTCACATCCTGTTCGTTTACACGATCTATCCAAATACAAGTTGACAATCCTTTATCATGCAAACATGTTTTCACAATAATTCATAGCCTAGCTCGAGTGTACAGCAAGTTGTGAGTGAGGCCCAACAGTACCGGCCCAACTAGAGTGTACTATGTGGGTGCTGGAGGTCCATTTATATACATGAGTTCAAATCAACAATAAGGGCCCATATAATATCCTCATTATTAACCGACTAGCATGTACCTAGAATCATGCATCAACAGTTCGAATCAAGTTAATAAAACATACTCTAGTTACCCAACGTAGATCAACTAACTCATCAAACTCATCCCTATTTCGTACAACAGTTTCAATAACATTCACAATTTATTATCATAACACTCATTATCCTCATAAATCGAATTGGATCCATTATATTATGCCACACACCCTACTGTTTCTAGACACCCTCATCATCAAGATTATCAAAACAGTAGACACCAATCAACAATATTATGCCACCCTAATCATCAACTAACAGGAATACTTGGACATTATAATAAATCGATTAACAACCCTAGTGCTTATGTTCCACCCATACATGATAATAACATGAATTAGCCCATCTATAAAATCCATATGTATTCTAGTCTTATCAATAAGCACATGCAATCTGACACTTCACATGCATTTATTTATGGGCAACAATCACTTTACATGCAAACTGAATTTCACAATTACAAATGTCACATGCAAGAATCAGAACAAATACAAGGTGATTCGGCCGTATCTCTTGTTTACATTATCTTCTCGAAATAACATTCACAAGGGTTGCCAATCATTACTACTTGTTTATCCAACATAATACTTGTTTTAAATTCACATAATACTTGTTTTACATCGGATAATACAATGATTCTTCCCGAAATCTATGAATCAGATTATTTATAACAACATAAAGCTATCACTACCAACTTTGATTAACAACATAATCATCACACAACACAAAACTGTTCAAGAACTTTAACTAATACATTAGCATACTAACCGGCGTAGAGAAAGCACCAATGAGAAGCCTCGATGGTGAAAAGGGGGTCTACTGTCGCCATGAATTAAAGGGGTGTAGGGTTTGCTTTTAGTTTAGAGTTTTCTCAAATCAATTATCAATATTACATACATATACAATATGAGGGTTTTGGGGCGGTTTGGGGCTTTGACCGAATTGGGCTTATACCCATGCAAGGGGGCTGCCATCAATTCCAAAATACGAATAAGGGTGCTCAAGGTTTGTTTGTTATTTGTATGCTATGAGAACATAAATCTACATTCATACACTAAGGGTATATATGCACCAAGATATAATAGGCAGGCTGCAAACTAAAAGGTAGCAATAAGAGGTATACTTGGGCCGATGACTTAATGTGTGACCCAATGTGTAAATAACTAGATGACCGGCCCAATGTAGAGTGTGTATAAGTTAAACATTCGGCCCAAATACATGGAATACCAAGGACGGCCCAAACACCAAGATAACCCAATAGCTCGCTCAAGTATAACCCGACATGTTTACGTTTAGCAATTAATCGAAGCAAGCGCGTGTAAGAGAAGTAACAGGGAACCAGGATTACAAAACTAACCTTGGAAGTTCAGGTTGTCACATCATCCCCAACTTGAAAGAAATTTCATCCCGAAATTTAGCATGTAGTTACTGAGGAAGCTAGTTAAGTTGCGTAGTTTTCCTAGTTTTCCTGGGGTGTCACATCATTCCCCCGTTGGTTTGGAATTTCGTCCCGAAATTCCACAGTAGCTTCAGCCTCAGAAGTGGTTTCATTGTTCTCGAACAACTGGGGATATTTGTGTTTCATTTGGTCTTCTCGTTCCCAGGTAGACTCTGGGCCACGACGGGAGTTCCAACGAACTCGAACAATAGGTATCCTGGCGCGTTTGAGAATCTTGACCTCCCAGTCCAAGATTTCCACTGGTTTTTCGACAAATCGCAACTGATCGTCGATGGTGAGCTCCTTGAAAGGAACTGTGAGGGTTTCATCTGACAGACACTTCTTCAGATTCGACACATAGAATACGTTGTGAACTCCACTGAGTTCTTCGGGTAGATTCAACCTGTAGGCCACCTTGCCAATTCTCTCCGTGATTTCGAAAGGTCCAACATATCGCGGTTTTGAGTTTCGTCTTATATACCAAACAAAGTACACCTTCCCAAGGTGAGACTTTAGATAGTACTCGGTCCCCAACTTGGAATTCGAGTGGTTTCTTGCGCTTAACAACGTAGCTTTTCTGGCGGTCACGAGCTGCCGCCATTCGTTGTCGTGTCTGAGCAACCTTCTCAGTTGTGTCTATAACGGGTTAGGGGCCAGTGATTTGGCTGTCACCAACTTCTACCCAGCAAAGAGGTGATCGGCATTTACGTCCGTACAATGCCTCAAACGGAGCGGCCTGAATACTGGTGTGGTAACTGTTGTTATTATATGAAAATTCCTCTAAAGGTAGATGTCTTCTCCGACCGTTGCCAAGGTCGATTTCACATGCTCGAAACGTGTCTTCAAGAGTTTGGATGGTGCGTTCAGTCTGCCCATCCGTCTGTGGGTGATATGTTGTGCTCATGACTAAACACGAGCCAAAGGGTTTGTGCACTGCTTGCCACAAATTGGATGCAAATCGTGGGTTGCGATTTGAGGTAATGAAGGTTGGCACCCCATGCCTAACAACCTCTTCCTTCGGGTAGTCGACTGCAAGGGTAGTCGACGAAGGTCACTACTCCGGTTCAGTTGGATAAACCGTTCTCGCCTATAACGGGTGTTCATGGAGTGAATTTGTTGAATCCATTGGCTGGAAACTCGAAATCAAGATCATCTGGGGCTGCGGATCCTTTATCTTTTGCTAGTGTTGTGAACACCGAAAAGGAGAAGGTAAAGGTTAATTTTCGGATGATGGAATCTAGCGAGTCGGTTGATGGTGCTGATGTTGTTATTCCATTGTCTTCGGTCAAGAAAGTCTCTGACAGGTATGCTAACACGTTGTATGGATATTTTCTGGGCAAACGGCTGGCTTTTCCTGTGGTGGATTATTTTGCAAAGAACAGCTGGGTTAAATATGGTCTCTCGAGACTAATGATGAATGCAAACGGGTTCTTTTTCTTTAAATTCAAAACAAAGGAAGGGATGGATAAATTGGTGGAGGATGGACCTTGGATGATTAGAAATGTTCCGATAATCTTGAAGGAGTGGTCGGCCTCTGTCAAGTTGGAAAAAGAAGATATAAAGGCTATCCCAGTTTGGGTTAAGATGCATGAAGTGCCGTTAGCAGCATATACTGAGGATGGTCTTAGCTTGCTCGCTTCTAAGATAGGGGTGCCTAAGATGCTAGATTCGTACACTGCTACAATGTGTGCTGAGTCATGGGGAAGAAGCAGTTATGCTAGAGCTCTCATTGAAATTCAAGCCGGGGCTGAGATCAAGAGGAGTGTTACAGTTGCAATCCCATCTTTGGAGGGTAATGGTCACTCAATGGTGGAGGTTAAAATCGAATATGATTGGGAGCCTTTAAGGTGCTCATCTTGTTGCGTGTTTGGTCATGAGGATATCTCGTGTCCAAAGAGCCCTCAGGTCGTTTCGAGTGGGGATTCTGGAAAGAAAATTGATGATTTTCAGGTTGTGGGTGCAAAGAAGAAGAAATCTACTAACCAAGGGATTCACATGAAAAATCAGAAGCCTAAGGTAGTGTACAGACCAGTTGTAAACCCTAAACCAATTTCGTCCTTAAAGAAGCCGATGAACAATCAGGTATTAACGTCAAACCCCTTTGATGCACTTAAGGATGATGATGGTGGGCAGGGAGGTAGTACAGTGGTTCGTAGAGAGAAGAAGGAGAATCAGTCGAGGGACAGGCAGGATTCGGATGAAGAGGAGGTCGTTGAGGTCTACAATGAAACTAGTAAATTTATGACATCGGGTACTCATCCTTTTTATTCGAAAGTAGGGGCAAGCACCTCTTCCACAAAATTCTCAAATGGATAGGCTATCTTTGGTTCGTTTGAAGGGTTTGCCGGTTTGTGGCAGCTTTATCTTTGATGATGGCGGTTGAGGATTTTGTTTTTATTTGTTTGCATTGTTTTGTCTACTAGATCTCTTTCATGATGTATAGTAGACTAGGTTATGGGGTGTCATAGTTACTTTGTTTTTACTTTGTCTTACATATATGGGGCATGTCCTATATATGAACTAGTGTGGAACACATCCTCACTACTTGTACTTATTTGCGGTTGAATTTTAATAGAATCACCGGGGTAACCCTTTACCCAAAAAAAATCAACAGTTATTCAGGCGATAATGTTTCCGTTTCGAGTTATAAGTAGACTGGCGACCAAATCCATGGCAGTCTGTTCTCATTTCCATATGGGTATTGCTGGTTCCTGGTACTTCACCTTGACTTTCCCACAAGTCAATTCATCATTCACATACTTAACTAGGTACAGGGTTTATAAATCCTAATGCCTTCCATCAAAAACCCAGGCGGATAGAATGTCGAAGCTGGTGCGCTTGCTCAACGCGAGTTCCCTACAGTTGTCGTGTAATGGGACCCACATTCGTTTCAGGAAGTAGCGTGTATCGTCCGACTGGTCAAAGGTTGCTTCTCCATGCCCCGCATGGGTTCAACTTGAAAAAAAAATTCCTCTTCCCTCAGTTCTCCAGTCTGAATAGAGCGAGTCTGATACTGGTAAGTTAGAGTCGATAGTGAGCTGCAGGGCTCGTGTACGTTTAGGTTTCACAGTCGTTTTCATCTTGAAGTTCCATCCAGCGGAAACGTTGCATGCTTTAGCTTTTTCGAACGTCGGTACTTGGGAGGCCCTTGTGATCAGTCTAAATGATGCATCTGGTACCGTCCAAGTAATGCCTCCATCTAAGATCCCAAGGCCACGGTTTTCACCGCCAGTTGTGTGTCGTGCAGTTACTCTGTGTAGCTCCATCACGTAAGTCATTATTCTCTCGTCTTGCGTTGGTGTGTAACTGGGACTCTGATTCGGACCATCATGGTATACCACTATATCACCCGTACCCCTGGGTAAAACGATGCTCAGAGCATTGCAGAGTCGGGATTCGAAAGCTGAAAGGACGTCCTCCTGTTCTGTCCTTCACGAACACAGCACCCTGCTGTGCCAGAGAGATTTGGGTTGCTCGACCTGTGAAAATCCTGTGATTTATCCGTGATAGTATCAAGTGAGACCAAGAAATTGCTGTATCCACGATGGATTCTTTGGTGTCGATCAGTTTCCCACCAAGACGGATTTTAGCGAGATCTACGTGCATTCCCACTTTGCGGATTATATAACCAAAAGGTACTTCTCGAACCCATAAATTACATTTAACAAGACCTTAAGTAGAGTGGCTCCTCCCTCAGAGGCCCTAAAATAAGACACCAATGCCACCCATGGCGTTCCTTTCTCCTGGTCAGGATTCAGAATGTTGTCAACAAATGCGGTCGATTCATGTGATTCCCTGAAGCTGCTGGTGTGTTGGTTAACTCAATGGTCATGGTGTATAACGTTGGAATGGCTGCATTACCTTCGACATACTGTTCTAAGGGCATTCTCCCCTTAGATTTCCATCTGACCACAGCTTGTTCCTTGCAACTGGTCGGCAGGTTGTCCATACGTGGTCAAGGCAAACTATTCTTGACTGTCACCTTGTTGAGTATAGTGAGGGCTCCTTAAAGCGAAAACTAGATCCGATGAAACTCAAGTTCAATAATTCTTAAAGTCGATTAAGCAGTTCCTGCGACCTTCCTGATGTTAAGATAATAAGACATACTAGTAACAAGGGCTACTTCTGGCATTATACGGATCTGATATCCCACCTGACGATGTGTAGATAAACCTGACAGTTCTTCTGGTAACACTTAGGGAGAAATCACAAATAATTGGTGGATCCTCGATCCTCCTTTCCTAAGCCTTGACATCAGTATCGAGTGTTAACATTGCGGGGTAATCCTTCCGGGGACACTCCTGGCCTTTCTTGCTGAAATGAAGCCAACCGTTGTGCCACTCTGGCGCTTTAGAACAGATAACAATCCTCCACGAAGGAGAGGGTTACGTAGAATTGTCCCCTCACAGGGTACACCTATCAAGAATAACAGAAGAAAGTCGTTGTCGAACACTTGTCCCTCAAGGTCGTGTCTGCATCCCAACGATCATATGAGGTTTCCGTTAGCTTGCCATCAGCCGATTCCACAACAGGTTCAAACTCCTAGAAGCATCCAGATCAAACGAAACATAGACGAAACGGGTTGCTACTCATACTAGCTATCACGGTGTTAAAGTCCTGACGTCGCCCATGCAACTCTAAATGCCTTTCCAAGAGCATCATTTCTGGTGTTGCTGGTTTTTCGTCACAAGAATTCCAAGTACTGTCGTTGTTCCCTTGGTCATTGACCTCTTAACTTAGCTACGGTCAATCCATGTTGTAGGCACCTTTATTTCCTTACTGAAAGCTAGGGTTACGAGCACCTTGTTGTCGTTGTGACTGATGACCCCAATGTCGTTACTCGAAACATGCCCTACGATTCTTCACTATCATAGTCCATCTTTTCACATCCTGAGCCGCGTTCTAAAGCGTTACTGACGGTGCTGGCAGTTACGCACACCACACTAAGATCAATGATTTCCAATTATGCCTCAATTGGTTCGTAGGTGTTGACTCCCATGAGTCGCTGATGAGGGTTAAGGATTCGATTGAAGCCAATTCGCTGGTGCTCGTTGCCGGTAATCAGGGTCGTCAAAGTACTGAGGTCGGTAAAGCGCTACGCTCATCCTCCTGTCCATCGATGTTGTAAGTGATTCAAGTAATACTCAGTATGTTGCGGGAGCGTTGCAGAAGTGATCGCACTTCAGAATCTGAGGCGTCAATACGTTAAGTTCCAACAAGCGAAGAAAGGTGAGAAAGATATCGATCAATCATTTGACGCTGCGACGTCCAGCACATGGACGTTCGTATAAGCACCTAACATTCTACACGGTTCGCTAGGTGTTCAGATGGGTGTACAGGTAACACTCGATAGCATCGAGTTTCGAAAGGATCCAAAGATAACTGAAAAGTTCACGTTTGAGTATGAGTATGTGACAATTACTGCTATGGCCCCTATAGGTTCGTTGATTTCACATTGATCATATAGCGAGACAGAACCCCTTTTTCACTTGTTAAGCATCACTGGGACTCGCATGCACCCCACATTATTATTATGTGTGCACCCACAATAATATTGTGATTTGCATGCTCACCTCAGCTCCTCTCAACTCATGTCAAATGGTTCCTCAAACTCGAGTAGCAAACAAAGGGTATCACGAAGCGTAAGTCATGAAGGTTTAGGGATTTACCACCCTATCAGTCACATAATACGTGCAAGTGTACATGAATTCATATCGTTGTGCTAAACGTGCAATCACATGCAATATCGTATGTATTTTTTTTTTTGGGTAAAGGGTTACCCCGATGAATTTTATAAATGAAACAAAATAATACAAGGGTGTGTCAGTGTAACACACCAACTAGACTTGGCATACCAAGCCTAGGAAAACACGCAAAACAGCCAAACAAAACACAACCAGTCTAAACGACACTCAACTCAAACAACCAAGACAACCAATACAAAAAAACGGACTTTAGCCTCTAGCCCGGATCCGCTCCAGTATCTTTAATCTTCCAACACTTGAAAATCCTTACCTTAGTCGATGCGACCCGAAATCTGAACCCCATGAGCCGCAAACGCACCGAGCATTTAATCACCTCAGCCACTTGACCAACCGTTCTCTTGTGATTCTTGAAAAGCCTGTTGTTCCTCTCTTGCCATATATAATAAGAAGAAGCAGCAATCAATAACTTGCAAACAATATGATCCGCATTCTTGGATTTAGCATGCTGCTCCACCCAAGATAAAACCGAAGACCATGTATCATCAACATTACCTAAGCTAACCAACTTCTTGACTTCATTCCAGACTTGAGTCGCAAAAGCACATCGGAAAAATAAATGATCCCGACTATCCCGATCAAAATTACATAGCGGACAACACATCATGTTCCAGTTGGTTTGACTACCTGCTTCCCACACAGCCAATCTATCTTGCGTTTTAAGTTTGTTTCTAAATGCCAGCCATAGATGAAACGAATGCCGCGGAATGCATTGAGAATACCAAACCATATCAGCCCATAACACCTGCTGTTCCCGATTCCGAATTGTATTCCAAACAAGCGCCGATTTAAACTCACATGTCTTTCCCTCCAAGTCTTTCCACACCAGCCTATCCACACCATTAGGAACAATAAGAGGAACCGCTATTGTGATTAGCACTGGAAAAAGATCTAGCCATGCTTGAGGCCATCGCCAATTACCGTTCTGATCAACCATATCCGCAACCGTTGACCGTAAAGAAAACCCAGCATTAGCAACGGTTCTTGGAGTGATAAACGAGCTAAGAGGACTAAGTGAACACCACATGTCACTCCATATATTAGTTTGAGCACCGCTTTTAATAGACGACCATATGTGAGGACGAATGATGTGACGGATGGACAAAATCTTACGCCACCCCCAACTCATATTCCCTCGGCACGGAACTTCCCAGAAATTTCGACCTCTAAGCTTGTAATCGTGAATCCACCGCACCCAAATAGAATCCCGGTTGGTAATAATACTCCAAATATGATTAGCCATAAGCGATTTGTTAACGTCAGAAATACTTCTAATACCCAAACCCCCTTCCTTTTTGGGCAAGCAAACATGTTTCCACGCTACTTTAGCACGAATCCTACCATCCGAACCTGCATTCCATAGAAACCTCCGAATCTTCTTTTCAAGCTCACTAATAACACGAGCAGGAATAATGAAAACCGAAGCCCAATAGATGTGCATAGATGAAAGAACCGAATTAATAAGCTGTAAGCGACCAGCAAACGACAAAGACTTAAAAGCCCAATTCACAATCTTTTTCTCCATTCGCTCAATAAGGATCCTGCAATCATTATAGAGAAGTCTCGAAGAGATAAGCGGAACCCCCAGATACCGAACCGGAAGGACACCCTCTTGAAAAGGCATAATATCGAGAATTTCCTGCTTTATCAAATGAGGAACGTTGCAAAAAAATACCGTACTCTTAGCCGTACTTGGAACGAGACCAGAAATCTTTGTAAACATCTCCAGCGCCTCTTTAATCTTCTTGACAGAGACCATATCACCATGAACAAAAATAAACAGATCATCCGCAAATGAAACATTAATTATTTTCTCTTTATCACAGTGAGCATGATACTTAAATGGTATGGTGGCTGCTCGACGAAGTAGCAACGATAAAACCTCCATAACCAATGTAAATAAGTAGGGGGACATAGGATCCCCTTGCCTTAACCCACGTTGACCATTGAAAAAACCATGCAAATTGCCATTGATACACAGAGAGTACGAAACCGTGGATACGCAAGTCATGATCCACTTCACCATTCGAAGGTGAAACCCAAACCGAACCAGAATATCCTCCAAGAACTTCCAACTGACTATATCATAAGCTTTCTGAATATCGATCTTGAACGCACATCTAGCCGGGCCCCTGTTAAGATGATAATTGTGCATCAGCTCCTGTGTAAGAAGAATATTATCCGAAATCCTCCGGCCCGGCACAAAAGCTGATTGGTTAATGCTAACTAAACACCCCAAACTGCCTTTCAAACGATCAGTAATAACCTTGCTAATACATTTATACAAAACATTGCAACATGAAATCGGCCTATAATCCAAAACCGAGTCCGGCGTGTCTTTTTTCGGAAGTAAAGCAAGGATAGTGTGATTAATCTGGTTGAGAAGTTTACCATTTTCAAAAAACTGAAGAACCGCAGCCGTAACTTCATTTCCCACTATATCCCATGCTTGCTTGAAAAAAACCGAAGTATACCCATCAGGCCCTGGAGCTTTGTCATCTCCAATACTAAACATGGCGCTCTTGACCTCCTCACGTGTAATCGGACGTATCATATGCTCGGCAACATCATTACATAGAACATTAGAGAATAAGTTATCCAGATTAGCCGTTTCCACCTGAACCTCTAAACCCAAAAAGTTCGAATAATGTAACACCATGGCATCTGCTACCGCCTCACCTTCATGTCTCGTCCCCATTGAATCCACAACACTATAAATTTTGGCTCTAGCATTCTTGGACTTGACAGTGTTATGAAAAAATTTTGTGTTCGAATCTCCAGCACACAGCCATTTAACCTTAGACTTCTGCTTTAAAAAGCATTCTTCGTCATAAGCGGCTTCTTGAAATTCTTTCAAACATTGGGCTTCCAAATGGCGCAACTGACCATCCAACGGATTACTATCCACCTGGACCTGCAACTCATCTTACTTTTTACGCAAATCATTTACCTTCACATGCAAGTTTCCTTGATTGAAAAGGATTTTCCTCATCTTAGGCTTTAAGTTTCTCAATTTCTTAACAACCGAAAACATAGTGACTCCCTCAATTCTTTTCATCCATTCAAGCTTAACTGTTTCCTTAAATTCCGGTTTATAGGCTAAAAAATTCGGAAATTTGAAAGGTTTAGGCCGATACCCATTGGTGCCCATACCTTTAAGGATACAAGGCGTGTGATCCGAAACTCTAAACGGGTGAAACATCGCGTATGCAGAAGGGAACTGATCCAAAAAAGCCACGTTTCCCATTATTCGATCAATCTTTTTCAAAAGACCCACTCCACTCTTTGGTTTTTGGGTCCAAGTATATTGCAATCCGTGAGCATTAATATCCATCAATTCAGCTTGTTGGACACATTCATTGAACTCCCGCATGCCAATAGATTGATTCGAAGTACCGTATAACGCGTCTTCAATGTTTAACGCAACATTGAAATCTCCCATAACAACCCACGGCTTATCATGACACAACACCTTGTGCTTACATAAATCATCCCAAAGCACTCTACGATCTTTATATTTATTTTCAGCATAAACAAAAGAACAGAACAGAACTTTTTTGCTAACTTTAAACATCACCTGAGTATGAATAACCTGATCGGTTTGGGCAATAACCATAACATCCAGATTCTCCGCATTCCATCCCAGAATAATTCTCGTTCCACGACTACACATACCACCATTAGAAGTCCAATTCCAATTGCGAAAGACAAATTTACACACTTTAGCCAAGTTACTGACATCCACATGCGATTCAAGTATGGCACACAACACTAAATTATTTTCAGACACAAGATTACGAACCTCACTTTGTTTCAGGGGACGGTTCAATCCCCTTACATTCCAAGACATTAAGCTACCCATTTAAACCGTGATTACCGGGAGTGCTTGCCCCCTCAGACGCATCAACACGCTTGTCATTGGACATAAAGTGAGCCATCTCCGTAGGAGTTCCTTCCATCACCTCATCTAAGACGTTTCCTTCTACCCCATCCTTTTTACCAGCTAAAGTATCACTCTCATCTTTATCTTCCGAGTCTAGCACCTCAAAAGCATTCGAGATTTTAACCTGGTTATTCTTTACAACCGAACCGTCATCCTTTTTTGTACCCGACGAACTCGCTCCATACTTATTCGGCTTTGGCCTGTATACAAACTTTGCTTTTTGTTTTTTATGCATGGCACCAAATTTTGTTATCTTCCTTCTATCCGTGATAAACCCTTTATATTCAATTGTAACTTGCTTTGTAGTTGGTTCAGCCTTTTTTGGACAGTTTTGATCGTTATGACCAAAGATGCAACACGTCGAACAGCGCTTTGGTTTCCATTCATACTCAATCGAATTTTTTTCCATAATAAAACCCTCCTCATCCAGCTTTGGAATTGCAACAACTATATGGTCTTTCAGCTCTTTTTCCGCATTAAGTTCAATTAAAGCTCTGGCAAAACTACTCCTACCCCAACTATTAGCACACATGTCCGCCGTGTAACTATCCAACCTTTTAGGAACCCCAATTTTCGACGCTAGCAGACTTAGGCCATCATCAGTGTAAATTGCAATAGGAACATTGTGAAGCTTAACCCACACGGGAACTGATTAATTGCCCTCCTTCTTTAGACTAGTGGACGGAGACCATATGTTAAGAAACAACGGAACTTTTCGAATTAGCCACGGACCCCCTTCAAGCACTTTATTCATACCTTCTTTGGTGTCAAACTTGAAAAAGAAAAAGCCCTCCGAATTCATCATGATTTTAGCAAAGCCAAATTTCGCCCACACATTTTTTACGTAATACTCAACTACCGGGAATGGCAATCTATCGCCCAAGAAATAACCAAATAACACATTCTCAAATCTATCTTGGACCTTCCTAACGACCTCCCTTGGAATAACCACATCGGCTTCTTGGTGCGATTCCATAGATTCCATCTTCCTAAAATTGACTTCACTTTTGTACACCACATTAGATTTTAATTTTTCAGCATAAGAGACCGTCCCCTTACCTAAATCACGATCAACCGACCCAAAATCATCAGCTTGCACCGGCTCATCATGCTTATCCGAATCAGCTTGAACGGGCACCGTAATTTTCTGGAGTTCATCAATAACATTGAAGATCCTAGGTTCTTGATTGTTGCTCGTTACCACACCTCTTCTCGGAGCCATAGTTTTTCCATCAATGTTCAGAATTTTGCTTCCCAAACCCGTTAAAACTGAAGGCGGCTTCCCAAACAAATCCCTGTGATCAGTATTCAGTGACGGATATATGTCATTAATATCTGGTGGTTTAGAGTTCATCTCTGCGCCAACTTATCACATGCACACGTAAAACCCTAATCAGCTGACAAGGAAACAAGCAGAACCCTAATCAGCCGACAGAACAATCCCTCAATTAACCAAGAGCCGAAATCCGAAAACAAAAGAACTCCTAATCCTTTAAACCCTAGAACAAAAACTTCACCCTTGATCGATTAAACTAGTGTCATCAATCTAGCTAAGTTAATCTCAGTTAACCGCAATCAATGGCTACTAGATTAATAAATTAGGGTTTCAGAATTTATTACTAAGGCAGCGATTTTCAAGAAAAAACAAAAGAAAAACCCTAGTTCTTAATCGATCCCTAATGCTAACGAGTTCGTTATAGACACTTGAAAGATCAAGGTCTAATCACAGACTGTTATACATAAGATCACAAGAAAAAACAAGGGAAATCGTGAAGAACAATGTCACACCCCGACCGCGTAAAACAACAAATCGCGGCGGAAACATCGGGGCGTGTCGTAACAGAATAAATTGTTTCATAACCATGGCATTCAAAGTTGTATTTTATTTATTAAACAAGAGTGTTACATTGTCTTGAACAGTAAACAAAAGAGTTTATAACATAATTAAACAAGTCTATCTCCATTTTTAGTCTCTAAGGCACAGGTCCGCCCTAGAATCATGATCAACATCCTACGGAAAAGCTCCTAAAAACACATGTGAAAATAGGTACGTCAGCATAAAATTGCTTGTGAGATACATAGGTTTTGTGAAAATAGGATTCATGACTTGAGTTTAAGGAAATGTTTAATCATGAACCCCGTACTTTGCTTTGTCTTGTAAATCATTTGAAAAATGATAAGTTCAGTTGATATGTATAAATAAATGTAAGGTTAAATGAATAACCATTTAAAATGAGTTGTATAAAATAAACTGTTTTGTAAAACAATGTCTTGAGAAAAGTATGATATTTGTATACAATGTAATATGTCTATACTGAAATGATTTAAATAACGTTACGCTATGTAATATTATACAAACACTTATATATAGGAAGTACCAGCGGCGTATCCACCATGTTTGTATCATATTACACACGTATCGTTACTCAAATCACTTACCCAAACAACCACCAATGTAACTTGTTCATGTACAAACCAATTGTCAAGTGTTATTGTGTAAACCATATCAAAATGTCTATGTCCAATGTAAACCATCAAATGTGTATATCAATGTCAAAATGTTATGTTCAATGTAGATCATGTGATGTGTAACCAAAATGTCATGTATGGTAGTGAAATGTATCAACTAAACCATATGTAATGTGCACAAAAACAAGGTATTGAAGTAAAGCATAGTTTTAAATCAAAGTTATGTTTTGTGTAACAAATGCATGCTATACTGATACAAACATTTATGCGGTATTGTTAAAATGCATACATCCAAGCCTTGAGACTGTGGCGATAAACCCTTAAACAAATTAAAGGTTAATCTGAGTTATGTATATCGAATTCGGTCATTCCTTTCATCCCCATACCCAGGATGTCCGGAACGGGAGTTGTCAATTCCTATGGTACCACTACCTACTAACGAATGGCATGATCAATGTTAATGAATGTATTGTTCCATGTTTAAACAAACCAAATGTCATACCCAAAAATGTAAGCATGTGAAAACGATGCACTAAGTATGTAGTCAAATGAACATACGTAGCGTGAAATGTAATGAAAAACGATGTACTAAGTAATGCACACAATGGGCACACCTAGCATGAAATGTAGTAAAACGATGTACTAAGTAATGCACACAATGGGCACACCTAGCATGAAATGTAATGTAAAACAATGTACTAAGTAATGCACACAATGGGCACACCTAGCATGAAATGTAATGTAAAACAATGTACTAAGTAATGCACACAATGGGCACACCTAGCATGAAATGTAATGTAAAACAATGTACCAAGTAATGCACACAATGGGCACACCTAGCATAAGATGTAATGAAATCATGTACTATAATGTACTAACGAATATAGCATGTATATGATGTGAAAACAGGAAAGCATGAAAGTAACAAGTAGGCACATGTGTTCCACCCCAAAACGTTTGGAAAACAGTAAAAGAGGGGTCTATGTACTCACTTGAGATTGCTCAGTTGTATAAAGATAACCACCAAGTAATGCTATAGATCTCGGAATCAAACGGCACCTAATATAGGTAACTATGTTAATAAACCGGACCTAAATCGGAAGATCGGGTAGCATGAGGGTTTGTAAACCAAACGAGTATTGAGACTCGTGTAGTATGGTTCAACAAAGCCTACATACTAATTGAAACCTAACATAATTGTTTACGACCCATTACGACTCGTTTAGGTAGCTTATGCTACTTTAACGCGTCGTTCGCGTGAAACGCGTTCGGACCGCCTAACTAGCCCTATGACAAGTGTTATATGCCTAAACATGTTACATAATCAGTTATGTGACAAAGGTTTAGGTTACATATGCTTAATTACCAATTATACATGAAAAGGGTATTCTGGTAATTTACCTAAGGCATATAAACTACCTATCATACAACTACTTAAACGATGTGACCATAGGGTATAACCTCGGAAGGTTATTCCCTACCTACTATGGTCACCTAATGTGTTTGGTCGGATCCTAATGATCGACCAAATGGGTCGGGTTCGAAGGTATAGGCGATTTATCAGATCGCCTACCCTACGACCCTAGACAACGTGGTAATCAGTAGGCATAGCCCCAAGGGACTATAACCAACGTGATTACACTCACGTTGCGAAGTTCAAACGAACTTCGCATTGACCATTACTGGTCAACGCTGAAAGTCAAACAAAGTTTGACTTTCTGACTCGAAAAGCAGTAAAATAAGGAAAAGAACGAAAGAATACTTACGAAGGGTCCCCGAATGCTAAACTTGATTCAAAAATCTCAGGTATGAAACAAATGTTTCAACTTAGAGTTTCTCAAATCAAATTTCTTGTGATTTTAGCAATGGGGGTGTTGGAGTATTTATAGTTTTTAGTCCACCGTTGAGATCGTTTCATGGAAACCGTGATTCGATCACATCCGTACACTTGTTGAAAGGTTATGGAAGCTAAATATGATCCTTATCTAGTGACTAAGCAATTTAGAACATGTGGTGGAGGATCAAACAGCTGCAAACAGCTGTTAAAAACATTTAATCTGGTCTGATAGTGGGAAGCGGCCCGCTTCAGGATCAGCCAAATACAATGCGGGCCGCCTGGCCCTTCTGATCTGCACACAACTTTCAAAAATGGCAGTTTCAGTCCCTGCACGTGTTTAAGGCCTTTTCCGACACTTCTAAGGCCCGTAAAGCCAACTTTAAGGCCCTAGAATGTTGCCTAAACATTGTGGACATGAAACATGCTAAAAATTATGCCGGGTGATGGTTCGTTTGGTCGTACGAACGCGATGTTCGCTTAATTACGACGGAATGCGCATAAGCGCGAAAAACGATCCAAATGACGCGACGAATGGATTTTTCTTATGGCGAACACTAAAATATAATATAGTCATGCTCACATAAATTTTTGGATGTCCGGATGTATTCAGAACGTAAGTTATGCGCGAAAATGTAAACTTGTGCACTTTTTGACACTTTTAGTCCCTGAATGACCCAAAAGTTTATTTTAGCACACCGAACCCTCAAAGCCTATTTCTAAGCTATGTAAAGGATATTTAAGGTGTGTTTAACTTATGGTTATGTTCCAGAATGTTCGTTACAGTTCAAATTGACATACTTTCGCAGTTTGTCATATTTAGTCCCTGTAAGCGAATTAACTTGTTTTTGCCATACCAAAGCCTTCAAAACTTATTTCTAAGTTATGTAAAGGTTATTTAAGGTATGTTGAGTATATGTTGATGTTCCGGAGTATTTCTCGCATTAAACTGAGTACGTTTACGCACTAGTTTGCGTATAACTCTCCAGAAAGCGATGTAGAGTTTGAAATTACATAAAAGTCAAAACATGAAAAATGTATAACATAACAAAACAAACATTGGGATCAAATAACATTGTTTTATTGATAACAGAACTGTTCATAGTGATTACAAGCACAGTTGTTACAAACAAGATGCACATGCCTCATGATCGAACTAATGTTCACTAGTTATGTAGTACAATGAGTATAAGAGAGACGAACCTTGCAGTCTGGAGCTAAGTGTCATGGTCGTATTCACGTCTTTAGAACTGTTCGGTTATAGTCTGGTTTTACCAAAAACGTTTTTTTCCCTTTTTTAATAAAACCAAGTTCACTATAACCAATGGCTCTGATACCAATCTGTCACACCCCCAAAATCCACATGCGGAGTACCACCGCTTGGAGGCGTGACTGACCAGGATCTTAACCACCAATCACATTGAACTCATGAGTATATTTAAATAAAACTTTCATTTATTAACATTAGTGTTACAACGTTACAATAGTTCACATTTTACAGCGGAAGCATATTTAACTCGTTAAGTGTTAACAAACCACATGTATAAGCTTTTAGTCTTGTGTTGCGTCTCCATGTAGCTCGACCCATGACCACTCCAGCTTCTCAGACAGCAAGTTCCATTGATATGCACCTAAAGGCCTGCAAGGCATGTAACAACGAGTCAACAACAAAGTTGAGCGAGTTCACAGTTGGTTGTTTAGTTATAGTGTTCGTAAATCGTATGTTTATTTCGTAAACCATGTATCGTATTAATTCGTATCGCGGTCTCCCAGACATGTTTGCGAAGATTAGTGGGGACTTCCCATGTGTATCGTATTAATCCGTATCGCGGTTCCCCGAACATGTTTGCGATTAATAGTGGGGGCTTCCCATGTTATATGTTACTAGACTAGTCGTGTATGTACGTGCCCTTCTTGATCCAAGGACCGTAGCGAGTATGAGTGTACGTAGGTTTTACGTACGTGCCCTTCAATCCGAGGACAGTAGTAAGTATGAGTGTACGCAGGTTTTACGTACGTGCCCTTCAATCCGAGGACAATAGTAAGTAGTTCAATAGTAATGATTGTACGAGTAGATATTCAATCCCATTCCCAACCCACCGGGAATCCCATGCCTTAGGAGTGTGAACTCACCTTGGTTTGCTCGGTATGTTTATTCACGTATTCAAGTTGATCAACCAAATCCTAAAATGGTTACCATGTGACAGTCAGTTTTGTAGCTCTCATTCTTTTTTTTTTGGGTAAAGGGTTACCCCGGTGATTCTATTATAGACAACCGCCAAATAAGTACAAGTAGTGAGGATGAATTCCCCACTAGTTCATATACAGGACATGACCCATATATGTAAAACAAAAACCAAACAAACCAAGTTACCACATTAATCTAGCCTACTACAATCATGATAATGACTAACTAGTAGACAAACGAAAAAACAAAACAAAAGACGTCAACCGCCATCGTCAAAAATGAAATTGTTACCAACTGGCAGCCCCTTAGCATGAAAAAGACGCCACCTATCCATTAGACAACTTTATGTGAGAGGTGCTTGCCCCTGTACTGGAAGACGCAGGATGTGTACCCGATGTCATAAACTCATTCGTTTCATCATATACAACCTCTACCCCGTCATCGTCAGACTCCTCATTTGGCTCACGTCTCCCTTTATCCCCGTTCCCTCCAACAAACCCAAGAGCGCTAAACGAATTATGTGTTTGAATCTTAGAAGAACTAGTGCTCCTCGCACTCATGTAAGCAGAACTCACTGCCTTTTTCTTTTTATCCACAGGTCTATATTCAAACTTGGGCTCTTGATTGTTAACTTGAAAACCGCTTTTCTTTACATTCTTCTTTGTCTTGACTTCCGTATAACCATCCTCATCTACTTTCGGTCTATATGTAGTAGGTTTCACTGTCGGTCGAATGCGTTTTGGACACTCCTCAGAATCATGCCCAAATACACAGCAGTGGACACATCTCGGAGGTTCCCATTCATACTCCACCCGAATAGTCTCATTAACATATTTGTTCCCATCCAATTCAGGAATAGCCATGGTTAGAGCCTCTTTCAACTCATGATCAGCTGATATTTCAATGAGAGCCCTAGCATAGCTGCTCCTTCCCCAAGCCTCATTACACATATCACTAGTATACGAATCCAGGCGCACAGGGGACCCAATTTTTGAAGCCAACATGCTTAAACCATCATCAGAATATGCCACTAGCGGAACATCATGCAATTTAACCCAAACTGCAACCTTTTTAACCTCTTCTTTTTTAAGGGTGTTTGTAGGAGACCAAATGTTGAGAAACATAGGTTTGTTACGGATCAGCCAAGGTCCCCCTTCAAGAACAGTATCCATACCCTTTCTGTCTTCAAACTTGAAGAAAAAGAAACCATTTGAATTCATCATAGTTTTCTGAAGACCATGTTTTTTTCCAATTTGTTCTGACAAAATATTCAACTACTGGATATGCAATCCTATCCCCCAGGAAATAACCATAAAGAGTGTTTGCTAACCTGTTATTAACCTGGCGAACCGAATCAATCGGAAGCACTACATCCACTCCATCCAATGATACATCTGATTTTAGTTGTCGAAAATTGACTTTAGGAACTTGAACAACCGCATCCACATCATTGGCCTTCCTAGTGTTTTCATCTTCATTCTGATTCTGAATTGAATCCCCACCTCTCTTAGTATCACCCTGCTCAATTCGTTCATGTAGGACCGCATCCGCATAAGATTGGACATGAGCATTATCATCTTGATTCAGATTTTGCACTCGAGTAGGACTAATATCATTCACCGGTAACACAAATGCTACCTTTCTCTTGTCAAAGACTTTCGCATAATTCTTATTAGGAGAATCAGAACAACCAATAACATGTTCAGTATCATTAAGCGGCATCATAAAACATACCTTCTTACTCGGCATTTCAGAAACCCTAGTCGCCAAAAATGATGTTTGTCTTGGCTCAAATGTTTTACCGTCAATGTTCTTAATTTTTTTGGCAAACACATTTGAGTTTTCTGCAGTTTGGCTCTCCATTCGGACAGATTGTGATCAACAAACCAGCCAAAACAAAGAAAATCGAAGATAAAGAAACCTGCTGAAACCCTAAAGCAAAAAGGAACCAGCCGCACCACCTTCGCAAACAGAAAACCACGACAACAAAACCCTAATCTCGAAATCTGGAATCACCTTAGTAGCGCCGAAAACAGAACAACTAAACCAGATGTAAGCCGAAATCAGATGTAAAGCCGAAATCAGACTAACGAAATCAGAGCCGAAATCAGAAGCGCAAATGCTAAACAACCAGCTACACCCCCGTTTGCAAGCAGAAATTAAAGCCGAAAACAAAACCCTAACTACAAACCCTAATCCGAGAACAATTGAATATCACCTAAGGATCGATCATAATCCTAAGCTGATAAAGAAGAACAATCGATACGAGGATTAGCAAGAGAAAGTTAGGGTTTTACCAATTCGCCAAAATCGCCCAGAGAACCCATCTCCCTTTATACATCCTTTATACATATTATACAATTAACACCACATATTGCCATACAAGTTGTTACATTCATTCATGCAACCCAACACCTTAACACACATCATAGAATCATAAAATAGGTGTTTGATTCACATCCTGTTCGTTTACACGACCTATCCAAATACAAGTTGACAATCCTTTATCATGCAAACATGTTTTCACAATAATTCATAGCCTAGTTCGAGTGTACAGCAAGTTGTGAGTGAGGCCCAACAGTACCGGCCCAACTAGAGTGTACTATGTGGGTGTGGGAGGTCCATTTATATACATGAGTTCAAATCAACAATTAGGGCCCATATAATATCCTCATTATTAACTGACTAGCATGTACCTAGAATCATGCATCAACAGTTCGAATCAAGTTAATAAAACATACTCTAGTTACCCAACGTAGATCAACTAACTCATCAAACTCATCCCTATTTCGTACAACAGTTTCAATAACATTCACAATTTTTTATCATAATCAATTATCATAACACTCATTATCCTCATAAATCGAATTGGATCCATTATATTATGCCACACACCCTACTGTTTCTAGACACCCTCATCATCAAGATTATCAAAACAGTAGACACCAATCAACAATATTATGCCACCCTAATCATCAACTAACAGGAATACTTGGACATTATAATAAATCGATTAACAACCCTAGTGCTTATGTGACAAACTGTAATTTTGAGAATCTTTTGTCGTACTGGTTCCCTTGCTTGCCGGGTGATTTCATGTAACTTACGTGTATGGGATGTGAAGTGTTTAAGTAAATGAGGATGTTTACGAGTCTATGTATCATATTGGACGTTATAAGTTTGTATGTCATTACGTGTTTGTATTATGAAGTAAATGAGTGATTGGTTTTATGTTAACGTTACGGATTATTGGACGTTGGTGCTTCACACTTAGCCACACAATGCATAGGGGCCGCACACCCTTTCTACACTCGCACCCCCCCCCTTTGTTGTTGCAGACGCGTACTCGGCCCAAACCAATACCCCTTATGCATTAATACATAGGTTATGTAAAGCCCAAGCAAAAACTCAGAAACTTGGACCGGCCACCATGTGCACACATAATAGTTGCATGTGGTCCTTTATGTTATCTCAGGCCCAAACCGAGCCCACCCCCCCTTCTCATTATTTTCGTACACTATGTAAAAGACTTCACAACTCCCTTGCAAACCCTATTTTCCCCAAAACATCAACGGCAGTAGGTTCCATCGAAGTCCCATCTTCTCTGGTCGAGCCCTTTTGGTTAGTGATTTCTTATTTGTTGAAATTCTTATTTGTTTGGTCTTGTCTATGTGTGAATTAATTAACAAATGTTGTGTATGTATGTTGATTAAAACGTAACCGGAAGTTATGAATA
>JARYGA010004592.1:0-17968 GCA_030545235.1 Helianthus tuberosus | reverse complement strand
CACTATGTAACACTACATAACACTATATAAAAATATACAACACTGTACAGTTCTGAACGAGATGACACAAATTCATAGATTAATTCTTAATTCGTATTCCTATAATTAAGGGTGGCGGTTATGGAAGGTTATCAATTAATTAAATCAATAAGAAAATTACTTGTTTACCCTTTTGAATTAATTTAGATTGAGGACACATGTTATCATCACAATATTTCTCACCCTTCTCACACTTTTAGATTAATGTACAGGATCCTCTACATATATATATATATATATATATATATATATATATATAGATGTGTGTGTGTGTGTTTGTATTTACAAGGGAATACTAATTTAGTTTGCTTACGGATATAATAATGCTAATTTATAGGTTAATTTTGTAATTTATAGTACCTTCCGGATTACATGCTTTTACGGTATGTAATTATCATTATTTTCTTTTACTAAAATGCAACTCATGGAAGAAGAGGAACAGGAAGTGGCGAAGCTTAAGATTTCCGACCGGGGGGTCGAAAACGTATATACCAAAAATTTCTAAAAAACCAGGGGGTCAAAAATGTATATACCAAAAAATTTCTATACGAAAACTGCAAACTCTCCACTACTGAGTGAAAAGTTCGAGGGGTTGGCCGCCCCTCCCGCCCCCACAAAGCTACGCCATTGGGACAGAGAACGAAAGATCATATATGCACACAAAACTAACTTCATAGTATCTTGGAGAGAACTAAAATACCTTGTACCATAACAATTCCCTTTGCATTTGTAGAGCAACTCCTGAGATTTCTTGAAGGCGCTTGTTATTTATATGCCTGGCAGCTAAATGCAGCATGGTATTGCCGTCCACATCTATACCAGTAGTTATGAGATCCATCATCCCTGTCTCATACAAAAGGTTATAGACACCCTCTTGACGGTGTGAGACGGCAACATGAAATATAGTGTGGCGTTTATCATTCAACCTCCAAATTAGATCTGGATATAACCGAAGGATCTCCACTATAAATTTAGTGTTTCCCATTTCAGCAGCAATAAATAGCACCCGTGGAGAGTCGTTTCTTTTATCTTTCGGTTCACTGTCAGGTGGCTCTGTAAGAATTTTATCAATTTCATATGTACTCATTTTCATTATAGTGGTCCATAACATTCTTAACACTAGAGTAGCATGTCTTTCTTTTTCAACGACGTGAGTAACTGCAAAATATAAGAGCAATGGCCAAATAAGAAACCAAGTAACTAACATGCATGATACCATATATTATTGGTATAAAACCATAGACATAAGAGATTATAACAATTTGACACCAGTGTAACTAACAAGCAATAACTAATGCCGCAGAGAACTATTCGAGGACAAAAAGAGCAAAGATAAAAGCAAAGTCATGAATCGGATCTAGATCACCAATTTTGTTTTTGGGTAGAATTGACTATAAATACTTATCTTTTAGGACATTTATCTCTATTTTAATTAATTATGAATACTGAAATTTTTAACTAAAAATAGCTAATATATAAGGCATTTATCTCTATTTGAATTCCCTGTTTGTATATCTCAATAAAATATAATTCAATCTCTAATTTTTTACTTATATTTTATTTTGATATTTTAATATATTTTTTAGCATTTAATAATATATAATATTAAAACTCTTTATTTGAAAAAGATGAGATCGAATAACAACATGATTGTAATCTATTAACACATGTTAATACATCATAGGGTTATATCTACATTAAATTAAGGTTTAGTTTTGTATTCATATACGGGGATTTTAGGAGAATATATGAAATCATTTGTATTTTTAGTTCTATTTTTATCATGATATCTTTTTAGACGTTACACACATTTTTGTTTTATCTTATTATAGATGTATGATATCTCATGTCTCATTTAAAAAGATTATATATATAAAAAAATTGTTCCATCCCAATAAAAGATGTCCAATGGAAATCATCTTATTATGATTAATTATATTATATATCTATATAAAAAAACAAAAAGCAACGTAAAGGTTTGACAAGCAACGAATAGACGTGTCTATTCCAAGCAACATTCATAAACCAATGCATTGTATCTTTTACTGAACCATCATGTCTATTCTGTAACATCCTTCAGTGATTATAAATAGGGTCGGTAGGGATCATTGTAAATAAGTTCATTCATACAGAATCGTTAAAACAAAATCGTTTTTTTTTGTTAATTTTTCGTGTTCATCTTGATCATGTGTGTTTATTGTTCTGATTAGAGGGTCATCAAATTGGTACAAGCGCAAAGGTTGTGAAGAATGGATCAAGAAGAAGAACACGGTTTGGGATTGCCTAGTATACCTGGTTTGGAATACTGTTAAATGCTATTTATACTGCATGTCTTTAGTGAACTAAACGAACTCTATCTGAAAGTCCCCACACATTATACCGATTAATCGTCGGGGCCTAGCGAACGGGATATTAGTTGATAGCGCTATTAGGTTTGACAAACCTCACACCGTGCCGAGGAGGACGGGTGTGAACTTTTGCCGGGGAAACTGGTCAATGATGATAGACATTGACCCGAGGCACAAACAACTACAACAGACAAGTTTTATAAACTGAGTAATTTAACAGCCTGTTTTTGAAACAACACTTAAAAACTGTGAACTCGCCAACTTTATGTTGACACACTTGTGCATGCTTTGAAGGTCGTTAGGTACAGCGCAGGAGCTTGCATTGGAGGAGTGTCGTGGTTGTGTCGAACTGTTTAATTGGGTTTATTTAAACAACTATGGCTTTTAAACTATTATTTGGGTTTTTAAACATTTTGCTTCTGCTGATAAACTTAGACATTGTTTTTGGAACTATTGAATACTTAGTCACTGATCGTATTGATGGTGATGGATTTCTACATTTTAATTAGTTGTTCAATATGATTGGTGGCATGATCCTGGTCAGTCACACGCCTCGCGGTAATACTCCGCATGTGGATGTTTGAGGGTGTGACGGATTGATGTCAGAGGCATTGGTTTTAGCGAACTTGGTTTTAAAAATCTTTTTGGGAAAAAACCAGTCTATAACCTTTTTTTCTGTATAGAGCAATCCGCAACGACACTACACTCCAAGTGCAAGACTCAACATCTTAGATTGCATAGTTTACGTGTGTGCTTACTTGTTTCTTACTTGATGTATTACATATTGGCATGCTTAGTTCTTTAGACTTTAACAGTAAGATACCTAGTAACCCTAACACACTCTCTCCTAAACCCAAATTCTTCCCTGATTCGAGGAGACTTACACGTGAACAACATCTACTACAAAATCCCGAACCCGGAGAGTCTAAAACGGGGTCTGACACGAAGCCTTGATGGCTAACACTCGAAGAAGGATCGGTTATTCCTTTCGCCGGTGATGACAATTGCCATCACCATCTATCATTTCATTTTCCTATCCCTTTTAACTTAACTTAGATGAGAAGGGCTACTTCTCATCCAACAAATGATACTGAATTTGACGTTTGATTTGTGGGACTTACAAATGATTCTGATGAAAATGTTTATTTGGAATTTTATGCGTTGTGGTCAAACTTTCTTTTGTTTTACCTCACACCACTATGGTATCGTTCTCATTTTGTGTTTTGTAGATGTGAAGACAATGAGCGGACACGGCAGAGGACGTGGCAACATTAATATGACTCAGGACCAGCTCACGGCCCTGATTAACGCAAGGGTGGCCGAGGCTTTGGCAGCCCAACCCGAAGGTAAACCTACCGTTCCGTACCATTCTAGGATGTTTAGATCCTATTCCCACGTCATCCTATCACCCTTATTCTAATCCTCCTTACTTTCCGTTACAGTTCAACCTGCTCCTACTCAACCTCGAGCATGTACTTTCAAGGCATTCATGGATTGTAAGCCTTACTCCTTCAAAGGCACTGAAGGAGCCGTGGGTCTTTTGCATTGAATCGATAAGGTCGAGTCAGTTTTCGAGATGTGTGAATGCCCTATCAATAGTAGGGTGAAGTATGCTACTGGCACTCTAGAAGGCAACACGCTTTCCTGGTGGAACGTGCAGGTCCAGATGCTCGGATTGGCGGCTGCCAATGCCACCCCATGGAATGAATTCAAGGATCTGATCAAGGAAGAATACCTTCACAGGGACGACATCCAGAAACTCGAGGTGGAGTATTACAACCTGAAGATGGTTGGATCCGAAATTGAAGCTTACACAAAGAGGTCCAACGACTTGGCTGCACTATGTCCCAATATGTCCGAGCCTGCTTACAAGCGTATCGAGCTCTATCTCAAGGGTTTAGCTCCGGAAATCCAAAGCTTAGTAATTCAGCTAACCTCCCCACAATTCAGTGAGTCTTCCGATTGTCACATCGTCTCACAGACCAAGCGGTCGAACAGGGCAAGCTGCCCAAGCGAAACAGTGCTGCTACTGACACACCTGGCGACAATAAGCATAACCGCAAGCACATCAAAGAAAGTTCGAAGACAACAAGAGCCCTAATCAGCAGACTGCGACCAATCAAAGTCAGCGTGGTTATCAAGGAAACCGACCGAAGTGCAACAAATGTAATCTATACCACAACGGGCCATGTGAGAGAAACCGCTGCCAGCGGTGTGGTAAGCAAGGGCATTCGGTAAAAGATTACAGAAGCCCGTATCCCGTGAGACAAAATCAGCAACCACAACAGCAAACCCAACCGAATCAGAGACCACAGTAGCAGCAGCAGGGTAATAATAGAGGATGCTACCAGTGTAGAGCCGAGGGGCATATCAGAAGGGATTGCCCCCAATTGAACCAAAACCGTAACAACAATAACAACGGCACTGGGAAGAACAACAACAATTGCGACAATGGTGCAAAAGTTCGAGCCTTCATGATTGGCTCGGGAGAGGCAAGGAACTGTTGGATCGTTCCGGTGACCCTAAACAGGCATTCTGAGCAGTTCATAATCATTTGCAAAGGCGGAATCAATGTAAATGACTTCAAACAACTTGTTTCCTTTTAATCTTCTTATATTACTGATTTCCAGAGCTTTTACAAGTTGAAATCTGACAAAAATCGACAGCACCTCAGCTCTCACACACACTATTCCATTTCAAATGAACCTAGCACAACCCTATTTATAAGCATTGCTATTTCGTTTGAGGGTGACACTACCCTGTTCATATGAAATCACTTGCACCAATTTCGTTTGAACTTGGTCTTGACATCTTCAAACGAAATCACTAACTAAAACATGACCAAACCCTAAAATCTATCCTGTTGTGCACTCATTTATCCTATCTAGATATAAGACTCGATTAAGACGAAGTAAACAGTCAGTAAATTCACCAACAGGAACGATCCCAACGTTGTGACATGTAAGTTCCTACTTGATGACTACTATGTTTCTATACTTTTTGATTATGGAGCCGATACTAGTTACGTGTCCTTAAGTGTTAGTAAGATGCTTAAGTCCACCCCAACTCCTTTGAACTCCAAACACATTGTCGAATAAGCCAATGGTAAAAGCGTCTAGGTTACTCACGTTATCCATGGCTGTAAACTTGTGCTATCTGGTCAGAGCTTCGTCATCGACTTCATCCCTATTGTTCTTGGAAGTTTTGATGTTGTCATCGGAATGGATTGGTTATCCCACCATAGAGCGGAAATACTCTGTCAAGAGAAAATTGTCTGCATTTCTCGTTCATTCGGCGAACCTCTTATTATATGAGGCGAGAAGGGTGGTGCTGTAGTAGGTATTATTTCGTTCTTGAAGGCTCAGAAGTGTTTGCGAAAGGGCCATACCGTATTCTACCTCTCGTCACTGATGTTCAAACCAAAGAGAAGAAGATCAAGGATATTCCCACTGTTCGTGATTTTCCCGAGGTATTTCCTGATGAATTACCTGGTCTTCCACCTCACTGTCAAGTTGAATTCCAAATTGAGCTAACCCCTAGAGCGGCACCTATAGCTCATACACCTTATAGACTAACCCTAACCAAACTAGAAGAGTTATCCACGCAATTGTATGAGCTACTGGATAAAGGTTTTATCCGACCAAGCTCGTCACCCTGGGGAGCCCCGTACTATTTGTCAAGAAGAAGGATGGCACTTTTCATATATGCATAGACTACCGCTAGTTAAATAAGGTGACCGTCAAGAACCATTACCCACTTCCACGCATTGATGATCTATTCACCAGTTGCAAGGGTCAAGTTTCTATTCCAAGATTGATCTGAGATCGGGCTATCATCAGTTGAGAGTTCGAGACGAAGACATTTCCAAAACAGCATTCAGGACTTGTTACGACCATTACGAGTTCCTTTTTATGCCATTTGGGTTGACAAATGCACCTGCGGTTTTCATGGACCTCATGAATCGGGTGTGTAAACCCTACCTTGACAAGTTCGTCATTGTTTTCATTGACGACATTCTTATCTACTCCAATAGTCTGGAGGAACACGAGCAACACCTACGCCTTATCTTGGAACTCCTACGAAACGAACAACTCTTTGCTAAGTTCTCGAAATGTGACTTTTGGCTTCGAGAAGTCCATTTCCTTGGTCACGTGGTCAATGAAGCTGGGATTCACGTTGATCAAGCCAAGATCGACTCTATCAAGAACTGGCCTGCACCTAGAACTCCCACCAAAATCCGCCAATTCTTAGGTCTGGTGGGTTACTACCGTTGATTCATCGAGGGATTCTCGAAGATTGCACAACCTCTCACCACTCTAACTCAAAAGGGTATCACCTACAAGTGGGGTGATGCACAAGAGTCCGCGTTCCAGCAGCTGAAGGAAAAACTCTGTAGTACACCTATTATTTCGTTACCTGAAGGTACTGACGATTTCATTGTCTGCTGCGATGTGTCCATTCAAGGACTCAGTTGCGTGTTGATGCAACGCGAGAAGGTCATTGCCTATGCATCTCGGCAACTCCAGGTTCACGAAAAGAACTACACTACCCACGACCTGGAGCTGGGAGCTGTAGTTTTTGCACTCAAGATATGGAGACACTACTTGTACGGTACCAAGTGCACGATTTACACCGATCACAAGAGTCTCCAGCACAAACTCGATCAGAAGGAGTTGAAATGCAGCAACGTTGATGGGTCGAACTTCTAAACGACTACGAGTGCGCGATCAAATACCATATGGGCAAGGCAAATGTTGTAGCCGACACCCTCAACCGAAAAGAAACCAAGCCTAAACGTGTTCGCGTGTTACAGCTTACCATCCATTCGAACCTTCCCGAACAGATTCACAACACGCAAGTTGAAGCACTGAAGAAGGAAAATCTTCTAGCTGAATCCATGCGGGGCATGGAGATGTAACTCGAACTTAGAGCTGATGGCATTCGTTACTTCATGGAACGTATACGGGTTCCATCCTATGGAAATCTACGATAGCTTGTGATGGACGAAACACACAAGTCTCGATACTCGATACATCCTAGTTCTGACAAGATGTATCACGACCTTAAGGCTTTGTACTGGTGGCCTAACATGAAAGCAATCATCGCGAAGTATGTTAGCAAATGCTTGACCTGTGCTAGAGTCAAGATCAAATACCAAAAGCCATCAGGGTTACTGCAACAACCGGAGTTACCGATGTGGAAATGGGAGCAAATTTCCATGGATTTCGTGACCAGTTTGCCTAAAACTCAAAGCAGAAACGACACCATTTGGGTGATCGTAGATCGCCTGACTAAATCTGTGCACTTCCTCAAGATTAAAGAGACCGACAAGTTTTCTTGGCTGGCAAGCATCTATCTGAAGGAAGTAGTTGCTAGGCACGGAGTGCCACTTTCCATTATCTCCGATCGTGACCCACGTTTCGTGTCTAATTTGTGGCAAGCAATGCACAAATCCTTCGGCTCACGTGTAAACATGAGCACAGCTTATCACCTGCAAATGGATGGTCAAACTGAATATACTATCCAAACTGCCTCTGGTGGAATTCTCTTATAACAACAGTTACCATACCAGCATTCAGGCTGCTCCGTTCGAGGCGTTGTACGGAAGGAAATGCCGATCACTTCTTTGTTGGGCTGAAGTTGGTAATAGCAAAATCACTGGCACAGAACTCGTACTCTAAACAACGGAAAAGATTGCCCAAATCGGAAACCGGATGGCGGCAACTCACGACCGTCAGAAAAGCTACGCCGATAAGCGTAGGAAACCATTGGCATTCCAGGTGGGCGACAAGGTTTTGCTAAAGCTTTCGCCTTGGAAAGGCGTGGTTCGTTTTGGTAAACGGGGCAAGCTTAACCTGCGTTATGTCGGACCCTTCGAAATCACTGAAAAAATTGGCATAATAGCATATCGACTGAACTTGCCTGAAGAGCTCAGTGGTGTACACAACGTCTTCCACATATCGAATCTGAAGAAATGTTTATCAGAAGAGACCCTCATCGTTCCTTTCAAAGAACTCACGATTGATGATCAGCTTCGTTTCGTTGAAGAACCAGTTGAGATCATGGATTGGAAAATCAAAACCCTCAAGCGCAGTAAGATTCCTATAGTTAGAGTTCGTTGGAACTCAAGACGTGGCCCAGATTTTACTTGGGAACGAGAAGATCAGATGATGCGTAAGTATTCTCAGTTGTTTAAGAACAACGCAACCATTGCTGAAGCTACTACTTAATTTTGGGATGAAATTCCAAATCAACATAGGGATGATGTGACACCCCGTGAAAACGCTCAACAACACTAGCTTCTTCAGTGACTGCATGCTAAATTTCAGGACAAAATTTCTTTCAACTTGGGGATGATGTGACAACCCGTACTTTTGAGGTTAGTGTCGTCTAATCTCGTGACCTTCAACTTCGTATCATTTCTCTTCACGTTCCACTATACGTTATTAGTATGGGTACGATATATTAACTTGATAAACCTGTTTAATTATAGTTGATTTATTATAGTTGGACGTTTGTGTATTTGTTGAATGTTAAATGTTGAATGATTAGAATATATGAATTATTTATTATTAAAACCCAGCTGCACACTATTCCAGGGCCGCACACCCCTTTCACAGCCGCACACTCCAATTGGTCTTTTGTTCGTGGCCCATACACATTATCAAGCCCAAACCGTCCCAAGCCCAACCCTTGTGAGAATGCGCATACATGTAGGGTATGTAATATGTGTTTGTGAGTTATAAGAATAACAAACCCTACTCCCTCCCCTCCTTGGTGATCGACGGCAACCTTCTCCATTCAGAACCCTCTCCCTCTCATTCAAACACTCTCTTCGCATCTAGTATCTCGGTTAGTGAACTTATCATTGTTTGAATTGAGCTTTCTTGTTATACATGGTTGTGTTGTTACACTCTCCTTCGCATCTAGTATCTCGGTTAGTGAACTTATCATTGTTTGAATTGAGCTTTCTTGTTATACATGGTTATGTTGTTTCATGATGATTGATATGGATTGTTATGAGAATATTGATGGTCTAGGGTTTTTGCTAGAATCATGATTCAATACTGTTTGATCGTATGGTTGTTGATTTAATAACTAGTATTGTATGATAATAAGGGTTTCGACGAACTGATTAAGATAGCAAACTGTTTATGCGGTATGGAAGTTGTTCATGTTGTTGAATCGGTGATCTAGGGTTTATATACATTAAGGTTTTGATGATTTCTGGCGATAATGTATTACTAGATCTGACTAGAGTATTGGTTATGATGTAATCGATGTTAATTGATAAACTAGGGTTTATGTGAATTAACATAAAGTTCGTGATTTCCAGATTATGTTTCCATGGATGAAACACATGAGGATTAAGGTTATGGTCTTGGATTTGTGGATGTTCTGTTGAGTTGATGATCTTGATGTTTTTGGTGATAAGTAAACTGAAAAGCTATTAAAAAGGAACTATATTAAGTTTGTGAAAACATGGTTAGAAAATGGGGGTTACTTGGTCAACCGTACACTGGTGGGTGGCACACCTCACACCCCTCACACCGCATGGACCGTACAACCACTAGTCGCACACCCTTGGACCGCACACTGTCGTGCATCACACCATATGTCGTACACCCATGACCGCACACTTCCAAATGGTACACACGCATGATGCACAACGTGCAACCTTATAATGCATGACCACACACCATTAAGAGGGTGCACACTTATGTATACCGCATACTCTTATGTGTACCGCACACTATAGGTAACCGCACACCCATGTTGGGCTGCACACTCACACTCACACCTTTGGGCTTTTGGTTATAAGTCTATGTATGACCCTACATGATTTACGTTTACGTGATATCTTTACTTGAATACTAATTTCTAGTTACGTGTAGAATATACGTGGAATATTTGTGCACAAATCCTAATAACATTGGTAACCATAATAGGACGTGGTTGACCATACCAGCTCAGGTAATTTAATCTACCGAGCTAAGCAAAGGTGAGTTCACACATTTACTAAAAGCATGTATTCCCAGTGGTTGGGAACGAACCTCACTTTCCCTGGTTTAGGATTGCCTAGTATTCCTTGTTTGGAATACTGTTAAATGTTATTTATACTACATGTCTTTAGTGGACTAAACGAACTCTATCTGAAAGTCCCCATACATTATACCGATTAATCGTCGAGGCTTGGCGAACGGGGTATTAGTTGATAGCGCTATTAGGTTTGACAAACCTCACACCGTGCAGAGGATGATGGGCGTGAACTTTTGCCCGGGCAACTGGTCAATGATGATATGCATTGACCTGGGGCACAAACAACTACAATAGTCAAGTTTCAGGTACCACACAGTTTAGTAGCTTAATGATGGGGTAGCTCCCCATGACATGTTTTATAAACAGAGTAATTTAACAGCTTGTTTTTGAAACAACACTGAAAAACCGTAAACTCGCCAACTTTATGTTGACACACTTGTGCATGCTTTGCAGGTCATTAGGTACAGCGCATGAGCTTGCATTGGAGGAGTGTCGTGGTTGCGTAGAACTATTTAATTGGGTTTATTTAAACAATTATGGCTTTTAAACTATTGTTTAGGTTTTTAAACATTTTGCTTCCGCTGATAAACTTAGACATTGTTTTTGGAACTATTGAATATTTAGTAACTGATCGTATTGATGGTGATGGATTTCTACATTTTAATTAGTTGTTCAATATGAATATGATTGGTGTCATAATCCTGGTCAGTCACACGCTTCGCGGTAATATTCCGCATGTGGATTTTTGAGGGTGTGACAATGTGCGACATACTCTTCTTTAACATTGCAGTTTTTACTTATATTTTATTTTAAAATTTTATTTTATATAAATTTATTCAACCCGTAAAATACACGAGGTTCTTAAAGATATAACTTTTTATTATTTTGTATATAAAATTATATTTATTCAACCCATGTAATAAACAAGATTTTTAAAGATATATTGATAAACAAGGTTTTTAAAGAGATATTGTGTTATTATTTAGTATATAAAATTACATTTATTTAATCCGTGTAATACACGGGGTTCTAACCTAGTAATAATTATAAAAAGTTTTCTTTTCAAAACCCCCGTGTATTACACGGGTTGAATATATAACTATAAAAAGTTTTATTTTCAAAACCCTCGTGTATTACACGGGTTGAATATATGTAACTTTGTATAGTAAATAATAAAAAAGTTATATATCTTTAAAAAAAACCTTGCATTACACGTGTTGTATAAATCTAATTTTATATACCAAATAAGATAATAAAAAAGGTTATATCTTTAAAAAAACTAACGGATATACTTGATACACGATGGATAGGGTGAGTGCGATGATAGTTTTTTAAAAGAAGATACGTTATTCAAGAAGCAAATCAACAATGAGTGATAAAATGTTAGTACCAATTCTGACAATTTTAACAATAATTTATATTTATGTGTTATTATATATATTAATACTAATAATAATTTATTTTTTTATTTACGTATCATTACACTTTCTCATAACCAAAGTAATAATAGTGAGGATACACAATGTTTATGTTAACATGTGACTATGGTATTATTTTTTTTATAGTTTATGGCTAATATTCATGTGTTTGATGATACAATTACACGATGATCTGAAATGTTTGATTATTATATTTAACAAAATATTTGATTAGATTATAAAATAATAATAATAATATCGAAGGATTGCTAAACGGTGATTTGAAATATGTGATTATTATGTTTATATTAATTGAATAACATAATATCAGATTTCAAGTATAAATAATTAAACCTGATGAAGATTTCAATAGATTATATTATTTCTTATAGGAATTATTTTTATGAAGTTAAGATATGAGTGTAAAAATGATAATTAAATTTATATTAAGTTCAATTGTATAATTATCTATAATTAGGTAGAATAGATAGGCTGGAAAACTAAAAAATATATTCATTTGAGGGATAAAATTTTGGTACCAATTATGGTAATTTTAACAATAATTTATATTTATGTGTTATATATATATATATATATATATATATATATTAATCTTAATAATATTTTTTTTTATTTATATGTCATTACACTTTCTCAAAACCAAATTAATAATAATGAGGATACACAATGTTTATGTTAACATGGGGCTATGGTAATATAAATATATTTTTTTGTAGTTTATGGCTAATATTCGCCTGTATGATGATAAAATTACACGATGATCTAAAAGGTTTCATTATTATATTTATATTTATGTTATTTTAACAAAATATTAGATTAGAATAATAATAATAATAATAATAATAATAATAATAATAATAATATCGAAGGATTGCTAAACGGTGATTTGAAATATGTGATTATTATGTTTATTTTTAATTGAATAACATAATATTAGATTTCAAGGATAAATAATTAAATCTGATGAAGATTTCAAAAAACTATATTATCTCCTATACAAATTGTTTTTATAAAGTTAAGATATGAGTGTAAAATTAATAATTAAATTTATATTAAATTCAATTGTATAATTATCCTTTAACTAAATTAATTATCGATAATTAGGTAGAATAGATAGGCGGGAAAACTAAAAAATAGATGGCTCCAATAAATGATATGTGTCTCTCATTAGTTTATTTTATTATATAGTACAAGTATAGATGGTTTATTAGGATTAGTTAAGCAAATGTATTAAATAGGTATGTTTAATGGGATTTTACATGTTATTATTTATTTTTTACCAGGTTATAAAATATATTAATTTTTTCTTAACATTTGTAACGAAATTGGCTACTAATAAAATATTATTTAATAAAGAATTTAATTACTTATTGTGTATTCATGAAGAATAAGATGAATACATATTAGAATCAAATTGAGGGTCTAGTGATAATGTAGAAAAACATTTTAGATTATTAAATTGAAAAATAAAAAAAAAGTTTCAAAGAAAAAAAAGAAGAAAACTAAGAGATAATTTTCTTTAAGGATTTCTTCGCCATTTCTTTGTATTTTTGTCTGTTTATTTAGATAAGAAAACTGGAAAAAATAAAACAAATGAAGGGTTAGAATCAAATACAAAGTCTCCTAAAAATAAGAAGTAGTAAGAAGGGTATCAAACGGACTCCGATTGACTTCATTCAAGCGGCATTGGATCTGTCTCATTAAACTCTACGATGCGAGATTTTAAGTTTTTGTTTTTAGATGTTAAGCTTGTAGATTTTAGACTTTTTGTTTATATCATTGTGTCTTTTTATTTATCATGGTGTTTTTCTATATCTGCGTCATTGTGTCTTTTTCGTGACTCACTGTGTCTTTTTTCAATGACATTGTATTATATTTTTTGGCATTGTAATTGTGTCTTTTTTCAATGATATTGTGTTATATTTTGCTTGATATTGTGTTATATTTTGTGATCCATTGTATCTTTGTACACTTCTTATTTTAGGAACCTTTGTAGAATAACTTTACCCTATATTATATTGGTTTCATTAAATCGTTTATTATTATTATTTTGTATATTATATATTCCCTAATTTTAGCATTTAAAAAAGGAGATATATTTGAAGTTTAAGAAATTTATCAAATTTTAATAAATGGATAACTCCATTTAGGCGGGAAAATACATTGGAGAGCTCCCCGTTTATAGACATGTGTCCCCATATGATTTATTTTATTATATAGTATAATTATATATATATATATATATATATATATATATATATATAGGGTAGGGTTTATGCGAGAACCACCTTTATTACGAGAACAACGAGAACTAATGTGAGTATAACAAAATAAACCCACTACGCCACCAAAAAACTAACCCCCCCACCAAAAAAAAAAAAAAAAAAACTAAACCCCCCCCCCCCCCAAGCTAAATGCTAAAAACTAAACCTCCCAAAAACCTAAAAAAAAAAACCTAACCTCTCTCCCTCACCCAAGCTAAATGTTAAAAACTAAACCCCTAAAAAATATTAAAAATACACAAAAACTTTTTTTTTTTAATATTTTTTAAGTTTAATCGGTACTTTTAGTAGTCAAATTTTTTTTAATAACGTAAACCAGCGATTTTTCAATAAAAAATGTGTGTTTTTTAGTTTTTTTTAGGTATTTTTTGTTGTGTTCACATTGGTTCTCGCGGTTCTCATAATAAAGGGTGGTTCCTAAATGATCTTTCTCCTATATATAGGATCAAGAGAAAACCCTTTCGAGTTGTGAGAACTTAGAAAACTCGGACTTCTCGTGCGAGTTTTGCCCCAATTTTTTTCACGCCCCTAGATTAAAATGTTAGAAAAGATTGCCGTAAAAAAAATACGAAGTGGTGTTTCTCGGCCTCTTACAGGAGCTGTAAAAAGCTGATGACATAAGAATGACATCACTTTTTACAGCATTTACGGCTGCCGTAAATGGAAAACAAAAACTAGTTTTTTTTTTTTTTTTTTTGAAAAGTTGATTTTTTTTAGGATTTTGGGTAAAAATTTTTTTTTGAAAAAACCTTTCGTAAGGCTGAGTTCTCTAAGTTCTCACAACTCGTATAAGTTTTTTATTTTACCCTAACCTTACTTGGATATAGATATAAAAATAGATTGAACCCCAGGCCATGGTCGTCTATCAATTAGGCAAACTAATGAACTTATTTTTTGACATTAAATATGAGATGCAATACATACTTACATCGCCTGATGACTCTAATAACTCTCTGGATCATTTTGTCTTCTATATCTCTAAACGCATTAGGCTTCGAAGCCAAAACTTCAAGTAAACCTAGAGTTGCAGCGAGTTGTGGGTGATTGGTCATTATTTTCTCTGCAATATCTAGGAAAATATTTAAAGATCAATTACTCAGCGAGGCAAAGTTTTAGATAATGCAGCAAAGGTCAGCCAATAAATATGGGTCTATGCCTAAATTGTGCATGGAACAGATCCCTCATCGTTTTTTTCGCTCGTAGTGTTAATTTTACCGAAAATTTCTGATTTTTTGTTAATGTAAAACATTGGATTTTGAGAGTCTGCCTTCCACTGATTTTTAGCTCCGCTAACGTTCACAAGGACATGACATGAGGTTAGGGATGAACAATTGGTACTGGGTACCGGTACCGAATTTCGCGTACCGAATTTTTTCGGTACTGGTACTTACTTTTTGGCATTTTCAGTATCGGTGCTGTCAGTATCGGTACCGGTAAAACTACTAAATTTTACCTTCAAATACCGGTACCCAGTTTTGACGAATTTCGGTACCGGTACTGGTTCAGTACGGTACCGGTACCACACTTATCCCTGCCTGAGGTTGTCATAAAACAATAAATAAAAATATATATCACGACGTAGTGCTTACCATACATATCAGCTTCTAAACATTTCAAAAGTAACTGACCACGAAGCTCGTCCTTCCAAAAAGAACCATTCAAATCTTCTGACTCCCCATAGAGATAATTCACCATATCGTACCTTCCATAATAAGCAGCAAAATAGAGTGGCAGCAGGTTTTCAGGATCGCAAGGAATATTTAGCAGGTCCCTGCAACGTGTTACTAAAATCCTAGCGATCGTTACATTACCCACTATTGCTGCTAAACCTAGGGCGGTATAGCATTTTCGATTCTGAAATTTTATTTGTTCGTTTGTCATTTTAGTCAGTAGAAGGCTAACAAAATGTTCAGTCAACTTGGTGCTTTTACGGGATACTGCTACATGAAGTGCAGTTTCAGCATTTTCGGTGATGCTACACCCTGTCAAATCTTTATGCTCGTCTATGAGTCTTCTAGCAGTTGCCCAATCGCCTGTGATTGATGCTTTATAGAGAGGGACGCAAATACGGAGGTAGCCCTCCTCTCTATTTTGATTTTCTTCAACAAAATTTCAAAAGCAAACTTAATTAGGTTTTTGATTTTCTTCAAGAAAGTTTCAAAAGCAAACTTAATTAGGTAAAAGGTCAATGTAACTTTTTATGATCATATGTAAAAAATATGTATAGTTTTCCTATTATACAAACGTACTTTCTTTATAACATTTTGCTATGTATAGAGGTACGCTTATGCACAATAAGGAAAACCCAAAATAACATCTTAAAAACACACATTTTTCAAAAACACAAATGTAAGTCTCACATCGGTTGAGAAGAAGAACAAAGTCTTCCTTAGACCACCCGTAGTGGGGAGGTATTTTTAAAAAAAATTGAAAAAAAACGCCCCAAAACGCCCCCACCCCCATTACAGCCGGCGTTATCCGGCGTTATATTTGAAAATAATGCATGCTGGCGTTTTTAAGAAAACGCTGAAGTGGTTTGCATGTGACCAATGGGAGACCAATGGTATTGTGCCAAGTAAGTTTGACTAACTGACATAGTTTAGTTTCTTTTTTTTAATCCTTTTCTCTATAAAAAATAATAATTATTTATTGATTGCTTGGGCGTTATTGGAATAATGCCCCACTACGCCACTTTTGGAATAATGCCCCATGCTGACTAGGATGACACGTGTCGAATAATGCCCCATGGTGGGGGCATTATTTTGTTTCACCACTACACATGGTCTTATAAGGGGGTGGAAACTCGAAACCTTCTCTACCAAGACGTGTTTTGCCTAGACGAGCAACTCGTCGGGTAAAAACAAAAGCATGAGTTCCTGGATGGGCAACCCATCGGGGCCAAAACGACAATATCTTGGCACGATTTATTTGAGTTGTTACAACAAAAACCCTCCCAATATAAAAAGACCCGAGACATTAAGGGTCTGCAAAAAATCCGAAATTCAAAAAAACAAAAAAAAAAAAAAAAACTAATTCCGAACTGAAGAAACCGATCCAAATTCTTATTCGGATATTCTATCGGATTCGAATTTTAATATATTAAGAAAAACAGATTATTCAGATATCCGAATAAGCTTTAATAGGTTTTTAGCAAGGGGGATAGGCCCACTGCTTGAAATTTATCCATCCCAATAGCCCATGGGTATTTTGGTTCAAGACTAATTAATATGAACTACGACGGAGACTATTTTTGAAGTTTGAAATTTGTATTTGTGTTTTAAGATTAACTTATATTTTTCGATTCTGTTTTTTTTTTAATTGTGGATCTAAATTAGTAAAATGTCAAAAACCAAATCTATTTTTTGATTTTGTATTTTTATTGTGAATCTAAATTAGTAAAATGTCAGAAACCAAAAATTAGGGGAAAAAATAAAAAAAATGGAAAAATTGTTATTCGGTTTAAATTGAATTATTCGGATATCCGTTCGGATTATTTGGATTTATCTAAATCCGTACGAATTCAATGCGGATAGACTGAATATTTCTATTTTGGACCACTTTTTAATTTTATATATATTTACCCCTTAAAGACATTTTGTGTAACATAGGCTGAAAAGCCTAACATTCATTTCTAAAAGGATAAAAGTTACAAGATTTTTTTAAATATGTGAATGAAAGTTAATTTTCTTTAAATGATCCTTTCCATAATTTAGGATGACATAATGATAAAAACTATATTTATTCTTTAATAAATAAAGGTTCAATATCTAGAAAAATAACTTTTGTAACAAATACCATCTTTTAAATTAAATTGAAGTTG
>JARYGA010004591.1:0-32270 GCA_030545235.1 Helianthus tuberosus | reverse complement strand
CTAAATCTTCCTTGGAAGGAAGATGAAGGGTTCATCCTCGATCTCCTCTTGTGGGAGAGGAGCGGGGGCTATCAGAACCTCAAAGTAGGCGTCATTGGGAGGTTCCGGGGGTATTTCATCCCACTCGATGGGATTAATCACCTTGTCAGCGATGTTCTAATCATCTTGCCGTAGGATTGGTTCCGTCGTGGGCATCACCAAGATGTTCAACCTTTGATGAAGAAGGTTGATCTCCCTAAAGCTATCCTCCAGGGCTAGAATGAGGTAGTTCACTCGGTCTACGAGGACCTCCTCCACTGTTGTCATCTCTTAAATAGACTATCTTAAGGCGTAAACATAGCGGACTAGAGAGGCTTCATCCTCTTCGGTTGTTTCGTGAGAGCCTTCTTCCTCTTCGGTTGTTTCGTGAGCTTCTTGAAGACGTACTACTTTGCTGGCTCGACATGCTAGTTAAACATGATAAACTGTTAACGTTTGGAGTAACAGACAAGTCACACAGCCCTGTGCTAGTGAGGCACGACCCCTGCTGCTTCAACTGCTCTGATATTTCAGCCCAAGAACCTTTATTTCAAGTTAAAACTTTTTTTTTTTTTTTTTGCATTTCTGAACGTAAATAACTTAAAATAATGTTATAAAACGATAGTTTGCAAAAAAATTGTACTAAAAGTTATGCTTTTAACCTAACAATTGAAGCTTTGAAGCTTCAATGGAGGTTGTTGAAGGTTGAAGAAGGAGAAATGACTAAAAGTGATAAAGACATGAAGGTTTATGGAAACCTTTTTAGAAACCTACCTTTTCAGGTATGTGTGTGAGATCTGGAAGGATCTTGGTCTTTTAATAATGGGTCCAAACATTCTTCTCATTACTAGCTTTATAGAAAGTAACAGCACGTCGACACGGTCTCGTGTAGACGAAGCACATTCCCATGTCGCCTGCAACGAGTTAGAGAAGGTTGTACGTTAGTGACACACGAGCTATATCAAGGTTGACACGGCCCCGTGCTGAAAAATACGGAGGCACGACCCCATGTTTATCTAAGACACCCTCGTGTTTGGAGGATAGATGGGGCACAACCCGTGTGTGATGAGCACGACCCCGTGTTTTTAGGTTTTATGAATTCCTCCACATAATTGACACCATTCACCGTAAAAGTGGCGGGGTAAAAATAATCATTTACGTCCATATTTGCCAAACGAGGTTTTAACCGCTGGGATCAAACGGTACTGTTTTCTAGAAACTTTTTTATGGGCACAGCCCCGTGTGATTGTCATACGGCCCCGTGCTGCAGCTTGTGTCTGGCATAAAACATTTTTAGGTTACTAGGGAACAGGCATGGCCCCGTGTGTAATCAGACACGGTCCCGTGTTATTTTTGCAGAAAGTAGAAAAATTGGAGAAAAGAAGAAAAACCTAAAAAGAAAAATTAGAAAAGCATAAAAATGATTAGGCCGCTGATTTTAAACTTTCTTAAAATCCTTGTGTCCCCGGAAATGGCGCCAAAAAATTGACGTGAGCAAGGGTGTGTATATCTTTATTATATTTTTTAGTACTTTTCACTCGTTTTTCAATCTCTATATTTATATAACACGATATGACACTATCACTCTCTAAAACATGCTAGGGCAAGTGCACCCATCGTTGGCGTAGTATAGTGATGGTAAGATGCCGAGGTCATCCAAGGACACAAGAGTTTTTAATATCGAAATATCTTCGACATCTAATCTAATCAAAATTTTGAAAAAAAATATTTTTAATAAGTAAAATTAAGAAATAAAAGAAAGTAATAAAAGAAACAAATAGACAAGATAGAATCACTTGGTTCTGACTCGTCATCTATATATCCTTTGAAGATTTCCGCACTTTGGGTTTTTTAAGAGATTATCTTAGTTAAAGTGGCATGTACCTCTTTAGGAGGCAACGCTTCCGTCAGCCATATTGGTCTGAGTCAGGAGGGATATAGTCCCGTAAGGCCATAATATTGAAAGATAATTAAGTAAGTTATTAAAGCAAAATGTGGAATGTCCCTCTTTTGGAGGCAACGCTACCCTCTGGAAGCTTGCAAGGCCCCGAGGCCATTGTACTTGTTGTACTATCCAAGATTTTCATATATGGAAATTGAATGTGGCCCGTGTCCGTGTGACATGGCCCCGTGTCTCTTGTCTGCTTCTATTCGTCTTCTTCTTTCTGGTATCTTGAGTAGGGCACCACCCCATGCCTTGGTGGCATGGCCCCGTGCTTGTCTTCTGATTTGTTGTTTTTGGTCTTGGGGTGATGTCATGCCCCCCCCCCCCCGGACCCGGTTTTACCTGGTCCAGAAGCCGCGGGACAGAAACCCGTGGTATTGATGTTTGATTTTGTAGCGGAAATTTTAACAGGATTGTTTTAACTGAAAACTCCCAATTATTTTATTTCAAGTCTCGGGACAATCCCGTATTTTACAATAAAGGAATTTCACTGGGAAATCTCCTGGTTACAAAAACATGTTTATTTATTTACTGAGCCACCTTCTTCAAGCGGGGGTGCTACGCGGCACACTTCCTTGTTCACAGTAAATCACCTGAAACATGTTTAAAAAGATTTTATTAGCGGGGAAATACTGGCGAGTCACTCAATTTGTACAAAACGACACATTGTTATAATCTACAGTATTAAGAGCGATTACAATGTTTATATATCAATCAATTACCCCAATTCGGTATTTGTCACTCGACCGTATCTGTGACTATGGTCATATCACCCATTGGCTAACCCGTTGTCCAACGGTGACGGTTATCAAGTAATGTATACAAAACCCCACATACCGGTAGTAATTGAAGATTACAAAGACTTCATCCCTGTAATTATAACTTTGAAAACAAATAGGGTTTTGGAAAGAAATTTGGTAAAAAGAGAATGACTCACATTGCAAGTTTAACTGGACAGAGTGCCTACTGATTAAGCCTGGTAACCTAGTTAAATAATGCAAATTAAACTAGGTTAGTAACTTAATACAACATTTACGATAACTTCACGAAATCAAAACCCTCACGATGAATGACAAAGTATAGCCCGAATTCAGGCAGCACTTAAACATCCATCGGATCGGTTTCAATCGATCGGACATTGTATCGTAGCAGTGATCGAGTTATTACCCTGTTGTCGTAGCAGCGTTTCAACACTTAAACACACGATTTTAAGCGGAATTCTACGTTTTTGAAGGAAATTTTCAAGCACAGAAACTGCCCATGCATCGTCCAATTTATAGCTGAAAATTGAGTTCCTCGCGACCCGCGTAACCTAAAGGGATGTCCTTCGCGGCCCGTGAGGGCCACCCTAGCTACTGCTAGGGCTGCCGTGTCACACCCTAGGTCTGTGATATGTATGACACGTGGCACTAAAGCTTATCCGGAGATTTTTCCTAGCTGTCGCGCCCCGCGAAGGTTTTGCTTAATTCTTTCGCGACCCGCGACCAAGTGATAAAATATGATTTTCTTGATTTTTCATAGAAATTAGGGTTTTAGAGGTTCGGGTTTTCCCTTACTGAGCATTGTAGGACATTTTTGTGCAGGTCCTTACATCCTCCCCACCTTATTTAAAAATCTCGTCCTCGAGATTTACTGTAACAAGTGAGGATACTTTCGCTTCATTTCTGATTCCAGTTCCCACGTATATTCCAGTCCTCTTTTCGAATCCCACTTTACTTTGACCAGCACCAATCTCTTGTGTTTGAGGAACTTGACCTTTTTGTCCTCTATTCGAAGAGGTTTCTCCACAAATTTCAGCTTTTCGTTTACCTCTATATCTTGAAGAGGTACTACCAGTGATTCATCCGATAAACACTTTTTAAGATTGGATACATGAAACACATCATGTACCCCGACTAGTTCTTCTGGTAGTTGTAATCGATAGGCAACTGGTCCTATTCGTTGGGTAATTGTGAACGGTCCTATATATCTTGGACTTAGCTTTCCTTTCTTACCGAACCGAACTACCCCTTTCCAAGGAGAAACTTTCAAGAATACCTTGTCTCCAACTTGAAATTCTAACGGCTTGCGAAGTCTTCGAGAGCTTGAATCTATTACACATGCCCTAAGCATGTCTTCGAGAGTTTGAATCGTCCTTTCACTTTGTCCATCTGTTTAGGGATGGTATGCAGTACTTAAATTTAATCGGGTCTCCATTGCTTCTTGGAAAGTTGTCTAGAAATGCGAAGTGAAACGACTATCCCTATCTGATACAATGGAGAGTGGAACTCCATGTATAACAATCCTCAATAAACCGACACCCTCATAATTTTTTCGACACCCTAATATATTTTAAAATATTCCAAAATGTCCCAAAATACACCCTATACGCGAAAACGGGCCTCAAATACATTAAATAGTATTAAAAATAATTAATACGCTTTGACCTAGAGTCAACGCGGGCCGCGTAGGCCCTGCCCTTGTGTTACATGGGCCGCGAGAGAACCAGACTCAGCAACTATAAATAGAATGCATCGGATCTTCAGTATGTTCGTCCCATTTTCTTTTCTAAATCTCAATTTCTGAATAGTAGGATTTATACACGGGTATTATACCCCCCTAAATAGCAAAGTTCTGCTCCGTTGTAAGTATTATAACCCCTGGATACGTATTAGATACGCTGCCCGATTGATCTAGGGTTTCGTAACGGCTGTCGTGGTTCTGCTCGACGTAGTCGTTGGAATGCCGTCTCGGGGAGGGTATTACTAATGTTAAAATGGGTTATTATACTAACGCGTGTGCATTTGTGTAATTTATAGATTGTCACCAGGAAACCCTTAAATACTTTTCCATGCTAATAACAGTTATTGAGTATTTGTAAGAATACAATTATGATGAGTATGTTGGGGTTTTGTATACAAAATTTGTTACCATCTGGTCAAGGAGTAACATTTCCACAAGTCCGGTTTGACAGTACCAAGGATGTTAATTGATATGTCTTGGAAACAAATATAATTGTGGGATCGCCCTCAATATTGTACAATGGGATTTTTATTTAAAACTTGATTAAACTGGGATTCACTCACCAGTATTTCCCATTGACAAATGTTTTTAAAACACGTTTCAGGTAACAAACTGTCAAATCCAAATAGAAGCAAGCTGGACAGCACTGAATGCTTGGAAAAGTGGCAATAAAGTTACCTAAGATAAAATGGATGTTTTTATTAAATAAAAGAGGATTTATTCCTATAAAAATGTGTGTACTACGAACTTGGGTTTTAACCCATTTGTTTAATGTTATGAAAAGGTGGTATTTTACTCTGATCAATATTTTCTAACTACGGTCCTGATGAAAATTTCCGCTGCCAAATTAGACAATACGCGATACCACCGAAACTGGCTCGCAGCCACCCGTTCCCTGGGATTAGGGATCGGGGGTTGCGACAGAAGGTGGTATCAAAGCTAAGCCACTGATTCAGCCACAGAAGTGTTCTGCTGACATCAAAATTTAATCTGTTAGGAAATAAATTATGGAAATACGTGCAAAACTGTATTTTATTGCTATGTGTTATTTGACTATTTGTTAGTTTACAGTATGAGCGACCAAGGACCATCTGACGCGTACCGTCAATTGTCTGGTTCGCCTAGAAGCGAAGGCACCTCCTCTTCTCAGCCTGCCCTCTCAGGGTGCTCTGCTAATACGGAAGAAGGAATCTTTGTGTTTAAGGCTCAGTCAGAAGAGCCATTTCCTCAGAAAAAGAGAGGGATGGTTCAGTCGAGGGGCACACGAGCGTAGGAAGCGTATGAAAAAGTTACAAGACCAGAGGGTATTAGCAGCAGCCAAGAGAGAAACAGATGCCTATGCCCAGGATATGATAAATAGGGGTATAGCCAATATTCACATCCTAGCAACCACTACAGCTGACCCTAATCTGGAGCAAATTATAGCACCCCAACCACAACTGCCAATCCCTAACCAACCAATGGAGTTAGAAAACCCTGAAAACCAAGTAGAGATGCATGACTTCAATCCGAAAGAAATCCCTAGGGTACCAGCACCAAACCCCCTAGACCCAAATTACGATCCCTGGTGGGATGAAGTTAGGGTCTATGTGCAACGCTACCCGATACATGAAGATACACCCATGTAGAACGTAGGAGCTTACGTAGGTTTGGACCCTTTAGATCCCTATTACCACCATGAATACGATAGGGAGATTTTAGAAGATCCTTACCGATTCCAGGCACCTACACCCCCACACCAGGAACCCGCACCCCAGATTCCGAACCCAGTCCTAGAACCTGTACCCCCAATGAGTGCAGAAAACGTACAAGAACTTAGGACTTTTGGGGAGGAAATTTTAGAGAGCAGTGATAGAATGAGACAGGTGGGAGAGCGACTCGTCTGGAAGTACGACGAGCGCAATATGGATTTTTGGATGAATCCATATCCGTGAGTGTGAGAATGGAGATGGTAATAGTAATAATAATAATAATAAAATAATAAAATAAAATATGTGTGTACTGATGCTTACTATTATCTATTTCAGTTGGTATTGTAATTTTATTTCAGTACTGGTGTGTAATAGATGCCTAGTATATGAAAATATAGTAAAGTCGCAATGACCGACGCTTTTGGCAAAAATGCGTGTCATGTCATTGACTATATTAAATATTATTTTGTGATATTAATACGGGGTAAATGTTTAAAATTCAGATGGCCGATGAAGGAAATCAAGGAAAACTGAATAATGATAACCAGAGTAACATTAACGTGGTTAATGAGAAACCAAATGGATAATAGTGCCGTTCAACACATAGTGGCACAAGGAATCATAGATTCAATGCCATTTATTATTCAAATGATTCAAGTAGCGAATAATAAAAGTAAGCATAGCAGTAAGCGACCAATTGAACCAGAAGACAGCGTGAACAATAGACCAATACTTCAAGTGCCCATTCCCAAAAGAAGAAGAACCATGCCTTATGGTTGTTCTTACAAAGAATTCTGGTCCTGCAAACCAATAGAATTCTCGGGCAATGAAGGACCCATTGCAGCCCTATGCTGGATAGAGAAGACTGAGGCTGTTTTAAAAATAAGCAAGTGTGCTGAAGAAGACAAAATAATGTTTGCTTCTAATCTGTTTAAGAACTCAGCCTTAGAATGGTGGAACACTATCCTCCAGTCAAGAGGAAGTTATAAGGTATACAACATGGAATGGGAGGAATTTAAAAATATGGTAGAAAGGAAATTCTGCCCTCCTAATGAAAAGGAACTGATAGCTAATAAGTTCCTAAACTTAAGAATAACCGGAGTAGATAGTAAGGGTTATACTACCACATTCTTTGAATATGCTAGAATAGTACCAACCCTTGCATCACCTGAACCGGTATTAATCTCCCGTTATATATGGGGATTAATTAGGGAGATTAGACATGTAGTAAAGGCAACTAGACCTCAAACCATAGAAGAAGCTGTAGAACTAGCAAATACCTTGACATATGAATTAATCGGTACCAGGGAAGAAGACCAGAGGAGAAACCTAACCCAAAGGCTTACTTAAGAATTCCGTTCTGGGAATTACAATCGTAGGAATATGGGTTCTACCTCTGCACCATTCTGCAAGGCCTGCAAGAAAAAGCATTCGGGAAAATGTTCCACTCTTTGCAATTTCTGCAAAATGCCAAGACACAAGGAAGAAAATTGCAGGAGAAAATCCAGTAACAGACTATGCTACAACTGTGGAGAAAAAGGTCACATTAAGCTGAATTATCCAAAATTGGCTCCAGCTGTGAACAACAGGAACACTAAAAATGCTAGAGCATTCGTTCTGACTGCAGATGAAGCCAAGATGATTCTAGACGTGATAGCTGGTACGTTTTTAGTTAATGATGTTTTTGCTAAGGTATTATTTGACTCTGGTGCAAACCAAAGTTTCATTAATACTTCGTTTTGCAAACTTCTAAATCAGTCATTAACTAAACTACCACAAGAATGTCTCGTAGAGACAGCTAATGGAGAAACAGTTAAGATTTCGGAAATCTTGCAGGGAGCAATAATAGAAATTTTAAATCAAAAGTTTATGGCAAACCTTTATCCTATGAATCTGGTAGGATTTGATATTGTATTAGGAATGGATTGGTTAATAGCCAATAAAGCTAGTATTTTATGTGATCAAAAGTCAATTCAAGTAAATTCACCAAAAGTTGAAAAGATCACAATAAAAGGAGATAAGCCCTCTAGGTCCACAAAAGGAAAAGTGTATTTGATTTCCATAATCACTAACACTAAAGGAAAAGAACTAAAAGACATTCCAGTTGTATCTCAGTTTTCAGATGTATTTCCAGAAGAATTACCAGGACTACCGCCAGACAGAGAAGTTGAATTCGGAATTCACATACTACCAGGAACAGCACCAATTGCTAAATCACCTTACCGATTGGCACCCGCAGAAATGCAGGAACTAAAGAAACAATTAGATGAATTGTTGGAAAAAGGATTCATACAACCAAGTTCGTCGCCTTGGGGAGCACCGATTTTATTTGTTAAAAAGAAGTACGGATCAATGCATACGTGCATTGACTACCGTGAATTGAACAAGGTCACAATTAAGAATCGGTACCCATTACCAAGAATCGATGATCTGTTTGATTAACTGCAAGGAGCTCGATTTTTCTATAAAATCGACTTAAGGTCAGGATATCATCAACTAAAGGTACAGGAAGAGGACATTTCTAAAACCGCATTTAGAACAAGGTATGGTCATTATGAATTTACTGTCATGCCATTTGGTTTAACCAATGCCCCAGCCGCATTTATGGACATGATGAACCGAATATGTAAGCCATATTTGGATAAATTCATAATCGTCTTCATAGTTGACATTCTCATTTATTCTAAAAATAGGGAAGATCATGCAAAGCAATTACACGCACTTTTAAGTCTATTAAGAAAGGAAAGCATTATGCTAAATTTTCAAAGTGCGAGTTTTGGTTAGAACAGGTACAATTTCTTGGACACTTAGTGAACCATGAACGAATTCATGTGGATCCCAAAAAGATCGAGGCGATTATCAAATGGAAAACCCCTGAGTCACCAACCGAGGTTAGAAATTTCTTAGGATTGGCTGGTTATTATAGGAGATTTATTCGAGATTTTTCTAGAATAGTCATTCCTTTAACTAAGTTAACCTGTAAATCCATTAAATTTGAATGGGGACCAAAGAAGAAGAAGCATTTAGAATTCTTAAGCATAAATTAACCCATACAACCATATTAGCGTTACCAGAAGGAACTGAAGACTTTGTAGTCTATTGTGACGCTTCTAAATTAGGTTATGGATGTGTATTGATGCAACGCCAAAAGGTTATAGCTTATGCATCTAGGCAACTTAAGAATCATGAAGAAAATTATTCAACCCATGACTTGGAATTAGGACCTATAATTTTTGCCCTTAAGATTTGGAGACATTACCTTTATGGTAGTAAGTTTATCGTATTCACTGATCATAAGAGTTTAAGGTATGTTTTCGGGCAGAAGGAATTGAATATGAGACAAAGACGCTGGATGGAATTGCTTAGTGATTATGATTGTGATATCCAGTATCATGAAGGAAAAGCAAATGTAGTGGCAGATGCTTTAAGCCGAAAGTATCATGAAAAACCAAAAAGGGTACGTTCTCTTAAATTAAATCTACATGTAGATTTAAATGAGCAAATTAGAAAAGCACAAGGAACAGATGGAATTTGGAGATTCCATATGAAGAGAATGTGGATACCTAAATTAGGAAACCTAAGTCATCGTATATTAGAAGAAGCCCATAAGTCTAAGTATACGATGTATCCAGGAAATGATAAAATGTACCAGGATTTAAGAAAGAATTTCTGGTGGATAGGAATGAAAAAGGATATAGTAGCCTATGTTTCTAAATGTTTAACTTGTTCACAAGTTAAAGCTGAACATCAGAAACCCTCAGGTCTATTGCAACAGTTAGAAATGCCAGTATGGAAATGGGAATTAATAACAATTGATTTTGTTACTAAATTACCCAAAACAAAGAAAGGTAATGATACAATCTGGGTGATTGTAGATAGGTTAACCAAGTCAGCTCATTTCCTACCGATGAAAGAAACTTTCAGTATGGAACAGCTAGCTAAATTGTATGTAAATGAAATTGTTTCATTACATGGAATTCCTTTATCAATCGTTTCTGATAGGGATAGTCGATTTACCTCTCATTTTTGGTCAAGTTTCCATAAGGCAATGGGAACCAAGTTAAATCTAAGCACAGCTTATCATCCTCAAACGGATGGACAAAGCGAAAGAACAATTCAGACAATGGAGGACATGCTTAGAGCTTGTGTAATTGATTTCGGAGGTAATTGGGACGATCACTTACCTTTAATAGAATTTTCTTATAATAATAGTTATCACACAAGTATTAATGCTGCACCATTCGAAGCACTTTATGGACGAAAGTGCCGAACCCCAGTCTGTTGGGCAGAAATTAGGGAAAATCAACTATCTGGACAGATTGACTGAAAGCAGCACGTGATCGACAGAAGAGTTATGCTGATAACCGACGCAAACCATTGGAATTTCAAGTAGGAGATAAAGTATTGTTGAAGGTCTCTCCTTGGAAAGGAGTAGTAAGATTCATCAAAAGAGGAAAGCTAAGTCCCAGGTATATTGGAGCTTTTGAGATTATTAGAAGAATAGGACCTGTAGCCTATCAGCTACAACTGCCAGGGGAAATGGCAGGAATACATGATGTGTTTCATGTATCTAATCTCAAGAAATGCCTAGCTGATGACTCTCTAATGGTACCTCTTAAGGATATAGAGGTAAATGAACAACTCAATTTTGTAGAAAGACCTCTACAGATTGAAGACAGGAAAGTCAAGAATCTCAAACATAAGAGATTAGTTCTGGTCAAAGTGAAGTGGGACTCCAAAAGAGGACCTGAGTACACATGGGAGCTTGAATCTGAAATGCAAAAGAAATATCCACACTTGTTACAGTAGATCTCGAGGAAGAGCTCTAAAACAAGGTGGGGAGGATATAACAATCTCAATAAATCGACACCCTCATAATTTTTCCGACACCCTAATATATTTTAAAATATTCCAAAATGTCCCAAAATACACCCTATACGCAAAAACGGGCCTCAAATACATTAAATAGTATTAAAAATAATTAAAAACAAGAAATTTAAGTTGAGGCGGGCCACGTAACCCCGCCCCAACCTTCATGCGGGCCGCGACAACTTAAAGGTCCAGCGAACCCCTGTGTTGACACGTGTCGTAACACGTGTTGGACCTATGTGATGACCCGGATCACCTACGCTTTGACCTGGAGTCAACGCGGGCCGCGTAGGCCCTGCCCTTGTGTTACGCGGGCTGCGAGAGAACCAGACTCAGCAACTATAAATAGAATGCATCGGATCTTCAGTCTGTTCGTCCCATTTTCTTTTCTCAATCTCAATTTCTGAATAGTAGGCTTTATACACGGGTATTATACCCCCCCCCCCTAAATAGCGAATTTCTGCTGCGTTGTAAGTATTATAACCCCTGGATACGTATTAGATACGTTGCCCCATTGATCTAGGGTTCCGTTACGGCTATCGTGGTTCTGCCCGACGTAGTCGTTGGAATGCCGTCTCGGGGAGGGTATTACTAATGTTAAAATGGGTTATTATACTAACGCGTGTGCATTTGTGTAATTTATAGATTGTCACCAGGAAACCCTTACAGAAAATCTAAGACAACAATGTGAGTTGATCCACTTTTTTGTAAACCTTTTGTTAACTGTTTTACAAAACCTTAAATACTTTTCCATGCGAATAACAGTTATTGAGTATTTGTAAGAATACAATTATGATGAGTATGTTGGGGTTTTGTATACAAAATTTGTTACCACCTAGTCAAGGAGTAACATTTCCACAAGTCGGGTTCGACAGTACCATGGATGTTAATTGATGTCTTGGAAACAAATATAATTGTTGGATCGCCCTCAATACTGTACAATGGGATTTTTATTTAAAACTTGATTAAACTGGGATTCACTCACCAGTATTTCCCACTGACAAATGTTTTTAAAACGCGTTTCAGGTAACAAACTCTGAAAGCCAAATAGAAGCCAGCTGGACAGCACTGAAGGCTTAGAAAAGTGGCAATAAAGTTACCTAAGATAAAATGGATGTTTTTATTAAATAAAATAGGATTTAATCCTATAAAAATGTGTGTACTACGAACTTGGGTTTTAACCCATTTGTTTAATGTTATGAAAAGGTGGTATTTTACTCTGATCAATATTTCCTAACTACGGTCCTGATGAAAATTTCCGCTGCCAAATTAGACAATACGCGATACCACTGAAACTGGCTCGCGGCCACCCGATCCCTAGGATTAGGGATCGGGGGTGCGACACCATGTAAGGATACTACTTCGTCTACGTATAACTTAGCTAATCTTTCCATGCTAAAGGTTTCCTTTATCGGTAGGAAATGAGCTGATTTGGTTAATCGATCTACAATCACCCAGATTGCATCGTTACCTTTCCTGGTTTTAGGCAGCTTAGTAACAAAGTCCATCGTTATTAGTTCCCATTTCCATACAGGCAATTCTAATTGGTGAAGTAAACCTGAGGGTTTCTGGTGTTCTGCCTTAACTTGCGAACAGGTTAGGCACTTAGAAACATATCTATCTATGTCCTTTTTCATTCCTATCCACCATAAGTTATTCCTTAAATTTTGGTTCATCTTGTTATTACCAGGATGCATCGTATACCTAGATTTATGAGCTTCCTCTAATATCTTTTCTCTTAAATCTCCTTGCCTAGGTACCCAAATCATTTTCTTATGGAATCTCCAAATTCCATCAGTCCCTGGCTCAAATTCTTTTAGTCGTCCTTTCATTCCTTCGGCATCCTCCTGGATTGCTGCCTTTTGAACATTTTTCAGTTGTTCCATTAAATCTAATTGTAGATTTATCCGGAGAGCACGAACCCGTTTTTGTTTCTTATGGTATTTGCGACTTAGGGAATCGGCCACAACATTTGCCTTTCCTTCGTGATATAAAATATCACAGTCGTAATCACTTAAAATTTCCATCCATCTTCTTTGCCTCATGTTTAATTCTTTTTGCCCAAATATATACCTTAAACTTTTATGATCTGTATAGACAGTAAACTTACTTCCGTACAGATAATGTATCCAAATCTTAAGGGCAAAAATTATTGCTACTAATTCTAGGTCATGAGTTGTATAATTTTCCTCGGGTTTCTTTAACTGTCTTGATGCATACACAATTACCTTTTTGCGTTGCATTAGTACACAGCCTAGGCCTAGCTTAGAGGCATCACAGTAGACTTCAAAGTCTTCTGTACCTTCTGGTAAGGCAAGAATCGGGGCATTTGTTAACATTTGCTTTAAAATTTTAAAGGCCTCTTCTTGCTTGGGTCCCCATTCAAACTTAACGGTTTTGCAGGTTAGTTTGGTTAATGGAACAACTATCTTAGAAAAGTCTTTAATGAAGCGCCTATAGTATCCAGCTAATCCTAGAAAACTTCTGACTTCAGTAGCTGATTGCGGGACCTTCCAATTTGTGATTTCTTCTATCTTGGAGGGATCTACTTGAATGCCTTTGTGATTTACCATGTGTCCTAGAAATTGCACTTCTTATAGCCAAAATTCACACTTTGAGAATTTGGCGTACATCTTTTCTTTTCTTAACAAAGTTAAGAGTGCATGCAGGTACTCACAATGTTCGTCCTGGCTTTTGGAATAAATAAGTATATCATCGATGAAGACAATTACAAATTTATCCAAATACGGTTTACATATCCTATTCATCATGTCCATAAATGCTGCAGGAGCATTTGTTAATCCAAATGGCATGACTATAAACTCGTAATGGCCATACCTAGTCTTGAAAGCAGTTTTAGGTATGTCTTCTTTCTGTACCTTCAGCTGATGATATCCGGAGCGCAAATCTATCTTAGAGAAGTACCTAGCCCCCTGAAGTTGATCGAAAAGATCATCAATCCTAGGTAGTGGGTATCGGTTCTTAATAGTAACCTTATTCAATTCCCTATAATCGATACACATCCACATCGAACCATCCTTCTTTTTCACGAACAACACAGGTGCTCCCCAAGGGGATGAACTGGGTTGTATGAATCCTTTACTTAACAATTCATCTAACTGCTTTTTCAATTCTAACATTTCTATAGGTGCTAACCGATAAGGTGGCTTAGCTATTGGTGTCGTTCCTGGAATTAGATGGATTGTAAACTCTACTTCCCTATCTGGTGGTAGTCCAGGTAGATCTTCCGGGAATACATCAGTGTATTCTGATACTACTGGAATTTCCTTAAGTTCCTTGATTTTAGTGTTAATGGTTACCGAAATCATATACACTATTCCTTGTTTTCGTTCATTACTAGCAACTTTCATTACTGAAATGAACTTCATTGGTTTACGTGTCTTATCTCCTGTAACCAAAATTACTTCTCCTACTGGCGTATGTATTTCTATGGAATTTTGATCACATAGGATTCGAGCATGGTTGGCTACTAACTAATCCATTCCTAACACGACATCGAATCCGGCTAAATCCATAGGTAGAAGATTTGCAGAAAATTTATGGCCTGAGAGTTCTATCTTTCCTTCTTGGAGAATTTTATCTATATTAACAAAATTTCCCTCTGTCGTTTCTACCGTATAATTCTGCCTAAGTTTGGTTAAAGGTAGGTTAAGAGCTTGACATAATGAAATATTTATGAAACTTTGGTTTGCACCAGAGTCGAATAATACTTTTGCATAAACTTCATTTACCAAAAACGTACCAACGATCACATCGGGAATCATATCTGCTTCTTGCGTTGTCAGCCGGAAGGCTCTTGCATTTTTCTTATTAGTTCCTTCGGCCGGTTTGGTCTTGTTGTCAACTGGCTTGACTAGTTTAGGGCATTCTTGTCTAAAATGCACAGCTTCACCGCAATTGTAACAGATCTTTAATTTCTTCCTACACTCCTCCTCTCGGTTCCCTGGCGTCTTGCAGAAGTTACAATTTTTTTGACATTTACCAAAATTTTTCTTTCTACAGTTTCTACAGAATGGAGCAGAGGAGGGCTGCCCGGTTCCTTTCCTCTTGAAATTATTACCCCCACGAAATCCTAGAGTAATCTTTTTGAGCTAACTCCTTTTTCCGGTTTTCTTTTCTCGTACGTACCAATCCGTCAGTCAAGGTGTTGGCCAATTCGACCGCATCATCAATTGTTCAGGGTCTCGCAGCTTTGACTATATCACGAATTTCGCTAATCAGCCCCCAAATGTAGCGAGAAATAAGCACCGGTTCTGGCGAAGCCAGGGTTGGTACAATTCTAGCATACTTGAAAATTTTTGAAGTATACCCTCGACAATCAACGTCCACCATCCGATGATTTAGAAACTTGTTTTTCATTTGCTCCTTTTCGTAGGAGGGACAAAACTTTATTTCCACCACTTCCTTAAATTCCTCCCAACTCATGGCATAAGCCATGTCACTTACCTTTGCTTACAGGACCGTGTTCCACCATTCTAATGCTTCTTCCTTGAAAAGGTGGGATGCATACATCACCCTATCTTCCTCGACGCATTTACTTATTTTAATTACTGCTTTGGGCTTTTCCAACCAACTTAGTGCGGCAGTCGCCCCTTCATTGCCTGCAAATTCAACTGGCTTACAGGCAAGAAATTCTTTGTAAGTGCAACCAGGTGTTGCAACTTTTAGTTTCTTAAGAAATGGGGCTTGAACCACATTATTATCATTATTTCCGCCTCCATTTACACTATTGCTGAAATTATCGTTGCGGGTGCGTTAGCTGTGGTTAGCTTGGGAAGGTTCAATGGGATTTCTAACAGCAGCGACGATTGCTGGAATAGCATTGGCTATCCCCTGAGCAACGATATTTCCAATATCTTGCCTATTGAGAAATTGTTCTTCATTATTTAGGTCAGGCTGGTTAACTTCATTTGCCGGTTGATTTTCTGCGTTTTCCATCTGAATAATTAACAATATATACAAATTATTGTTGCAAAATGGATAGCAGTTAAACACAATAAGGCAATCACAACACAATTTAGTCAACGCGTATAGCCAAAATAGTCGACCTTGCGACACTTATATTTATATAATATTAATGCATATAGCCATCTATTTTACAAAGGTTTTATTTTAATTACTATTATACAATATTATATTATTATTATGTTTATTACTATATATATATATATATATATTCACATATTAATATTATACAAAACTTTTTTTTTACTTAAGGTTAACTGGCTTTTTCAGAAACGACGCTACCTCTCGTCGTATGTCCACGAGATCTTTTCCCCCACATCTCGAATCCGATTTCCCGCATCCACCAGCTCCTCGCCAAAGTGGCGTAATTCGTCAACGTTCTCCGGGTTCATGGGTGGAAATGGTGCAGGTTTAGGATCAAACTGGGGAAAGTAAACATTTGGGTTATTCATAAAATTTTGAAAATGCCAGTCGCTCGTCCACCATTCTTCCAGCTGCCCTGTAACAAGTTGAGGGTTGACAACAGGGTCTGGAATAACAGGTTCCAAATTAACAGGAAGTTTTGATTGAGCAGGAAAACTTAAGAGGGTTTCATCAGCAGGTACGATGAGGTCACAGTTCGCCAGTTTCCTATCGAGTTCCTCCTAAGGTGGCAATTCTTGGGCTTGACCAGAGCTCTCCCCTTCTTCATTTCCTTTTCCTTCTGGATCCTCCGTCTTTTTCACCTTTTGGGCAACGGGCTTCTTCTTGCGTCCTCGTTTCCAATCCAGAATCCTCATCCTCTTTTTAGGCTTGGGTTTCTCCTGGGACTGGGCCTGAAACACTAGTGGCTCCTCGGTATCCGGCTGATAACCGGATTGGGCTCCTGTTGTATCCATATCGGTGGTATGGATTGTAAAATTTCGGAGTGCCTCCGACAGTTCATTCATGCTGTTAGCACACATGAAGAAACACACAATTTCAAGTTAAAATTTTATTTATTGTAAATTTAATTTTCACAGAATCACAAAATGGCAAATTGGGAAATTAAGTATTTTTCAAATACTTAATTGGCTTAAATCAGTGGCTCTGATACCACCTTTTTCTGTCACGCCCCCCTGACCCGGTTTTACCCGGTACAGAAGCCGCGGGACAGAAACCCGCGGTATTGATGTTTGATTTGGCAGCGGAAATTTTAAAAGGATTGTTTTAACTAAAAACTCCCAATTGTTTTATTTCAAGTCTCGGGACAATCCCGTATTTTACAATAAAGGAATTTCACTAGGAAATCTCCTGGTTACAAAAACATGTTTATTTATTTACTGAGCCACCTTCTTCAAGCGGGAGTGCTACGCGGCACTTTTCCTTTTTCACAGTAAATCACCTGAAACATGTTTAAAAAGATTTTATTAGCGGGGAAATACTGGCGAGTCACTCAATTTGTACAAAATGACACATTGTTATAATCTACAGTATTAAGAGCGATTACAATGTTTATATATCAACCAATTATCCCAAGTCGATATTTGTCACTTGACCGTATCTGTGACTATGGTCATATCACACATTGGCTAACCCGTTGTCTAATGGTGACGATTATCAAGTAATGTATACAAAACCCTACATACCGGTAGTAATTGAAGATTACAAAGACTTAATCCCTGTAATTATAACTTTGAAAACAAATAGGGTTTTGGAAAGAAATTTGGTAAAAAGAGAATGACTCACATTGCAAGTTTAACTGGACAGAGTGCCTACTGATTAAGCCTGGTAACCTAGTTAAATAATGCAAACGAAACTAGGTTAGTAACTTAATACAACATTTACGATAACTTCACGAAATCAAAACCCTCACGACGAATGACAAAGTATAGCCCGAATTCAGGCAGCACTTAAACATCCATCGGATCGGTTTCAATCGATCGGACATTGTATCGTAGCAGTGATCGAGTTATTACCCTGTTGTCGTAGCAGTGTTTCAACACTTAAACACACGATTTTAAGCAGAATTCTACGTTTTTGAAGGAAATTTTCGAACACAGAAACTGTCCATGCATCGTCCAATTTATAGCTGAAAATTGAGTTCCTCGCGGCCCACGTAACCTGAAGGGATGTCCTTCGCAGCCCGCGAGGGCCAGCCTAGCTACTGCTAGGGCTGCCGTGTCACACCCTAGGTCTGCCACGTGTATGACACGTGGCACTAAAGCTTATCCGGAGATTTTGCCTAGTTGTCGCGCCCCGTGAAGGTTTTGCTTAATTCATTCGCGGCCCACGACCAAGTGATAAAATATGATTTTCTTTATTTTTGATAGAAATAAGGGTTTTAGAGGTTCGGGTTTTCCTTTACTGAGCGTTGTAGGACATTTTTGTGCAGGTCCTTATAGGTGAAGCTCAGAGGGTCGGTATGATGTATCAACTTTCCTTCTTTTTTATTTATGCTGGTTTTTGCCATTAATTTGTTCATTTTGTACATTTAAGCTCTTTTAATCCTGAAAATCAAAAGTATACAAAGAACCACACTTTTTCCAACAATAATACTAAAAAGGGTTGATTTTACACCTTATTTGATATAATTTATATATTGCATTTGGTGCATATCAAGTGTTAATGAAACGATATATTTATTTCGCTAAAAGACAAGTGCTGATGTGTACAAAATGCAACATATAAATTACATCAATTGTGGCATAAAACTACCCCTTTTTTAGTACTAATGTTATAAAAAGTGTGTTTTTGTCTTCCTTTTGTATTTTCAGGATTAAATGAGCTCAAATGAACAAAAGAAGCAAAAAGGCAGCTAAATCTAACATAAATACAAGAAAAGGAACAAAGGTGGCATGCCCGACCTCCCCGACAGCATCTTCCCAAGGAAAACAAGAGAACAGAAGGTTGAACACGCCCCGTGCTCAATGAGCACGGGGGCGTGACCAAGAGTCTGCAGAAAAGACAAAGCTGTAGAAGCTTCTATTACCCACCACAGGGCCGTGCTCAGTGGACACAGGGCCGTGGTCAACTATAAGATTCACAGAATCCAGGCAAATCTTGATAGTACAGATACGCTTCTGCACACGGGGTCGTGCCCAGCGGACACGGGGGCGTGGTCAACTAATGCAAACAAACTGCAATTAATGAAGACAGAGAAGGAGGATGGACACGGGGCCGTGCCCAATGGACACGGGGTCGTGCCCGGGCTGCTGTTCAGGCTATAAATAGGGGTGCTTGGCTCATTTGCACACCATCCCTTGGCACACCACATCTCTCACACTTCACCCACCACCCACCACCATCACAACACCATCACCCACCACCATCATCCATTGTCCATCATAGAGTGTGTGAGTCGTCTCGGGATCCAAGATTGATCGTAAGAGTTCTTGACAATCAAAGGCCATGCTTGCCTAAGTCTCTTACATCACTTGGTGAAGACAAGTGTCTAGTGTAATACTTTTTATTTTTAATCTTTTCGTACTTTTTACTTGGTTATGTATTAATGACTTTAATAACTAGTTTCTTATGTTGAAGGTGATTCTTCCTTATCGTTTGTCCGTGGTGTCTTGGCATTATTTTACTGTCTATATAAAATAAAAGATTTTCACCATTCATATCTCCACGGTCTATATGGAGATATGTTGGCTACCTGGTCGGGGGTTAAGGGAACGGTTTGGTAAGAGTCTTGCCTTATTCAGTGTATAGATCCTGCAAGGACCTGGGTCAAATTTAGTAGGACCTCCTTCAATACCCGCCGGTATTGGATGGCGGGGGTCCAAACTCTTTGATCCCCTCATATGTAAGCTACTATTAATACTTTAATCCGGCTACTTAGGACTGTATCCCTGATGACTCAGACTACTTAGCCGAGGGTAACGTCACCTCCAAATGAGGGGCCTACCATAATATGCATTAATAACTTAATTAATCATCTTTCAATAATCCGACCCTTTAGGATTGTATCCTTGCTGACTCAAACTACTGGGTTGAGGGTAACGTCACCTTCAAACGAGGGGCCTACTACAATAACTAAGATAATCTCTTAAAAAGTGCAAAAGTGCGGAAATAATCAAAGGTTACACTAAACATGAGTCGAAGCCAAGTGATTCATCTTGTCTATCTGTTTTTATTTTTTATTTTATTTTTCAGCATTTTAGTTAGTTTTATTTTTCTTAGTTTAAAACCTTTTTCTAACTTTTGATTTGATTAGACGTTGAGGATAAACCGGTACTAAAAGCTCTCGTGTCCTTGGACGACCTCGGTATCTTGCCAACACTATACTACACTCGCGATGGGTGCACTTACCCATATGTGTGTTTGGTGTTAGTAAAATATCGTGTTTTATAAATTTAAAACTTGACTAACGTGTAAAAAGGGCTTAAAATATACTTAAATTTATATACACACCACACACGCATCAAGTTTTTGGCGCCATTGCCGGGGACACAAGGATTTTAAGAAAGCTTAAAATCGACGGCCTAATCAGTTTTTCAAAACGCGCGCACATTTTTCTGCATTTTAGTTTAGTTTTGCATTTACAATAACTTGAACACGGGCCGTGCTCACTGAACACGGGGCCGTGCTGCATGTTTTTCATAAAACACCCAGATACAGAGCCTGAACACGGGGCCGTGCTCACTGAACACGCCCCCGTGCTCAACGAAATCAGTAACTTTAATGAAAACGCCCAGATACAGATTCTGTACACGGGGCCGTGTCCAGCCTCTGTTTCCGTTTTCATTTTTGTTTTCTCGTCTCGAGACGTTGTTGTGGTATGCTGAGTGATTCTTATGGATCAATACTCAGGAGGTTACAACTACACCTATGAGGAGGATGATTATAGGGAATATTATTGCACCAATTGCGGTAACACTCACTCGGTTCAATATTGTAACTTATTTCAACCATCCACTTCATACACCTACTATGAGGAGCCTAGGTACGAGCCATCAACTTCATACACATCCTATGAAGACCAAAGGTATGAACCTTCTCCCTCATACTCATATTTTGATGAACCAAGGTATGAGCCTTCATACTCATACTTTGAGGAACCAAGATATGAGCCACCACCTTCGTATACTTATTATGAGGAACCATGGCGTGAACAACCCACCTCATATGAGTATTATGAAGAACAAAATTACGACCCTTATCCATCATATACTTACAATGAAGAACAATGGTGCGAACCATCTGCTTCATATGAGTATTATGAGGAACAAAGGATCGAACAACCGGATTCAAGCTTTGAAAATCACGATCCTTACTCTATCACCGAAGTGACCGATAGGATACTATAACACCTTAAAACTATCGAACGCTACATAAAAGAATCTCGCACAAGGGAAGAGGAGTCCCGCGCAAGAGAAGAATTAACTTGTAATAAAGAAAAGATAGTTGAAGAGGTAAAAATGGAAGAACAAATAAGTGAAAAACCGACACATGAGTTAAACAACGAAAAAGGTGAGTCCGACAACGTTAAAATTCAAGAAGAGTCTAATTTTGAAGAAATTGATCTCTTGTCACCTTCTTTTGAAAATCATTGTTTGGTTCCCACTCATGCTAAGTTTTTAAAAGAGGTAAACACTAACGCTAAAATTGATGAAACGGTAAGCATTAAGTTAACAAATGATCAAACCTCGCTAATAAAAGAAGATCCATTTGAAATTAACATTACACCGGTTCCATGTTTTTTTCAAAATTCATTTATTAGTAATATCACAATTGATAAGGATCTTTGTGTTAACATAATGCCAAACTACATTTTCAAAAAATTAAGTATTGGTGATTTTTCCCCACTTCAAATACCCATTTTTCTATCCAATCGGAAAGTAATAAAATCAATCGGTGTAGTTGAGGATGTCTTGGTTCAAACAAATCAAATGGTAATCCCAACCGACTTTGTCATCCTTGATGACGCTCCTTTAGTGTTGGGACGACCCTTTGTAAAAACCCACGAAGCTTTGAAAAACTGGAAGCGCAACAATCTACCTATTCAATTAGGGGCATTTAAAAAGAGTGTCGATCTTGAGCGTTCAATGAAATATCCATTCGGCAATGACGACCCCGTAATTGAAGATGAGCCAGAACCACCCGATAAGGAGGGTCTAGCCAATGACCCTTATAAACGTGGCGCACCACGGAGGCATTCCGCGGAACTATCATTAGTTTTAGATTAGTTTAACTTTTATGTTTTCTAATTTAATTTTAATTTTCAGGAATAAAGCACACTCGAAATGGTGGAGGTTAGTAAGGGAAACTTGAACCCACACCCCATGCACAAAAACAGAGCCTTCCGACACTTTTTCTTCATTACAGCAAGTTCAGCACTGCTCACCCCAACACGCCCCGTGCCCGAGGTTCTGCAGAAAATGTCCAGTTCAGGTAACTGGACACGGGGCCGTGCTCACTGAACACGCCCCCGTGCCCAGCCTTCTGTTTAAATTTGATACTGGCAGTCTGACCACGGGGTCGTGCTCAGCCAACACCACCCTGTGTTCAGCTACCCAGTACCATAAAATCTTGTTTTTAACCCACTTTTACACATTTTAATCAACCGAAAAACTTATTTTTTGGACACATTGAGGACAATGTGTAATTTAAGTGTGGGAGGGGGGGTGCTAAAACCTTGAATCTTGCAAGTTCTAAAAACAAGCCTTACACAAAACTCTATTGGAACCGCTAATCACCCCAATTTTTTTCAAAAAATTTCATTTTTTTTACTTGTCTTGGTTTAATTTGGGAATAACAAGTTCTAAAAACATTATATTTTTACAAATTTACAACCGACCGCGTCGTGATAAAAAGAACCAACATAAGAAAATTATGAAACGGCATGACAAATCTAGTTAAAATTTGATTATATATACTTGATCACATTAAAAACCTATTCCCACAAAAAGTGAGTTTTGAGCCTTTATTGAGCATACAAATACACATCTTTAGATTAAATGCTCAACTTTCGTTTCTTGTGTGAATAGCCGCTTGGTTTCTTACGACTCTAGAACTTGCCATGACGATACATTCCCGGTCCTTACCAACTTAACCCCGAGTAAGTAAAAGATGGAGGCATTAGGACTAACCCTTTTTATTTCTACACCATTATTTTTCTTTTTTTTTTTTACCACCTACCCAAAATCCCCCTAGTTAACCCATTTGAGCCTAAACCTTTTCATTTCTTAACCCAAAACAAACACCCTTTTACCCACCAAAACCCTTTTTCATTTTAAACCCTTTATTTTAGTAACAAAGCTCGGTTTTTCCTATGACTTTAAAAAAAATGATGATGAAGCCAAAAGAAATAAACAAACAAGTTTATCAAAAATAACTTTGTTTGAAAAAAATGCTTCATCAAAATAAAAAGTTACAAAAAAAATAATAAAAAAATAACAAAAAGTATTACGAAAACCGACGCTTTTTACGCCTTTCATCCTTTTCTACTAACCACTAACCCAACCACCTACCTTTAACCCAAGCCTAACCCTTCCCTCCAAAAGTCCTCTTGATATTTACAAAGGTGTATAGTTAAAAAGGAGGAGGATTGATTGCTTGGCAAGCTTATGGTAGGAGTAAGTTCTATGCCGCTCTCAGGTGATCCACTAAAATACATCTTCGGCTGAGTGTTGAGTGATCCCCCGTGTGGAATGTGAACTTGTATATAAATGGAATTTAAAAAAGGCATGTTATGCCCTAATAAGTAATTTATCTTATGTAATGTTTTAAATAAATCATGACGAATAGGATTGTAAATAAATAAAAATAAAACTTAATAAAGAATCTTGGAAATCCTGACACTCTACGACAAGCCCAAAAACCGTCTCTTCTACCCATTCCATTTGGGAGTGCAAAGCCACATTATAAAGAGTTTTGCTTGAGGACAAGCAAAGATTCAAGTGTGGGGGTATTTGATGTGTACAAAATACAACATATAAATTACATCAATTGTGGCATAAAACTAACCCTTTTTAGTACTAATGTTGGAAAAAGTGTGTTTTTGTCTTCCTTTTGTATTTTCAGTATTAAATGAGCTCAAATGAAAAAAAGAAGCAAAAAGGCAGCTAAATCTAACATAAATACAAGAAAATGAACAAAGGTGGCATGCCCGACCTCCCCGACAGCATCTTCCCAAGCAAATCAAAACAAGAGAACAGAAGGCTGAACATGCCCCGTGCTCAATGAGCACGGGGGCGTGCCTAAGAGTCTGCAGAAAAGACAAAGCGGACACGGGGCCGTGGTCAACTATAAGATTCGCAGAATCCAGGCCAATCTTGATAGTACAGATACGCTTCTGCACACGGGGTCATGCCCAGCGTACACAGGGGCGTGGTCAACTAATGCAAACAAACTGCAATTAATGAAGACAGAGAAGGAGGATGGACACGGGTCCATGCCCAATGGACACGGGGACGTGCCCGGGCTGCTGTTCAGGCTATAAATAGGGGTGCTTGGCTCATTTGCAAACCATCCCTTGGCACACCACCTCTCTCACACTTCACCCACCACCCACTACCATCACAACACCATCATACACCACCATCATCCATTGTCCATCATAGAGTGTGTGAGTCATCTCGAGATCCAAGATTGATCGTAAGAGTTCTTGACAATCAAAGGCCATGTTTGCCTAAGTCTCTTACATCACTTGGTGAAGACAAGTGTGTAGTGTAATACTTTTTATTTTTAATCTTTTCGCACTTTTTACTTGGTTATGTATTAATGACTTTAATAACTAGTTTCTTATGTTGAATGTGATTCTTCCTTATCGTTTGTCCGTGGTGTCTTGGCATTATTTTACGGTCTATATAAAATAAAAGATTTTCACCGTTCATATCTCCACGGTCTATATGGAGATATGTTGGCTACCTGGTCGGGGGTTAAGGGAACGGTTTGGTAAGAGTCTTGCCTTGTTCAGTGTATAGATCCTGCAAGGACCTGGGTCAAATTTAGTAGGACCTGCTTCAATACCCACCGGTATTGGATGGTGGGGGTCCAAACTCTTTGATCCCCTCATATGTAAACTACTATTAATACTTTAATCCGGCTACTTAGGACTGTATCCCTGCTGACTCAGACTACTTAGCCGAGGGTAACGTCACCTCCAAAAGAGGGGCCTACCATAATATGCATTAATAACTTAATTAATTATCTTTCAATAATCCGACCCTTTAGGATTGTATCCTTGCTGACTCAAACTACTGGGTTGAGGGTAACGTCACCTTCAAACGAGGGGCCTACTACAATAACTAAGATAATCTCTTAAAAAGTGCAAAAGTGCGGAAATAATCAAAGGTTACACTAAACACGAGTCGGAGCCAAGTGATTCATCTTGTCTATCTGTTTTTATTTTTTATTTTATTTTCAGCATTTTAGTTAGTTTTATTTTTCTTAGTTTAAAACCTTTTTTCTAACTTTTGATTTGATTAGACGTTGAGGATAAACCGGTACTAAAAGCTCTTGTGTCCTTGGACGACCTCGGTATCTTGCCAACACTATACTATGCTCACGATGGGTGCACTTGCCCATATGTGTGTTTGGTGTTAGTAAAATATCGTGTTTTATAAATTTAAAACTTGACTAACGTGTAAAAAGGGCTTAAAATATACTTAAATTTATATACACACCACACACGCATCAAGTGCCCTACTTTTACCTATGTTGGTTTAAAAGTGGGAGCACATATGAACTTAATTAAGAACTAGACCGGTGGTCAAAGTATTCAAAACATGAATGTCCTCATGGGAAGCTTGAATGTTATCCATTAGTCGAAGGATCATACTTTAAAGTCGGTTCTAATAGTTTTCCGAAATATTATTCCTCGTTGTACAAGGCACACCAAAAGCTTGGAGAACCTAAGAAAGAGATTTTTATGGAGAGGCAACAATGATAAAATCAAAATCCATTGGTGGTGTGGGAGAAGGTTGCAGCCCCAAAGATATTCGGTGGTCTAGGAATTGGCTCGCTAAAAGACACCAGTCTTGGCATGCTCGCAAAATGGTGGTGGCAGTTTATGAATAAAAAGCTAAAGCCTATGGTGTTAAGTAATTATCACTCTTCATTACTCACCAAGGAACTAATCCTCAATGCTAACTAGCATGAGCTTATTGGGACTTCGGAACATTATTTCAAAGACGGAACAGGAACTTACACTCTCAAAGATCGATATCATCAACCTGAATAAATGTGTGGCTGGTGATAGCAAAGACATCAAGTTATGGATCAATTTCTAGGTGATAGCTGAACCACTCAGGATAAGGTTACCTACAATATTGCAGCTAGAGATTATACAGGGTTGCAAAGTTGGTAATTGCTACATCAAAGAAGGCTCCAACAGTCGTTGGACATGGAAATGGAAATGAGTTCCAACAATGAGTTAAGAAATCTAGTAACTTCATGAATGCATGAATCTATTGAATCTCGCACTCAGAATAATTTAATTGGATGTGGGTTTGCGATGCGTATGGTCGTATGGGGCTTTTAGAAAGAAGTCCATTCGGACCATGGTTAATCGGAAAGTATTAACAATATGTTTTGTGTCCCTTATTACACTGATCACGTACATATATAAGATAATTATGCCTAACTATCCTCCTATCAATATGGAAAGTATAATCACCTATGATCAGTTCCTAATATACAATGTATATTCCACTAATACTCCACGTCAGTTTGAGCGGGAGTTTAAACAAACGGTCAAATTGGAACAAAAATTCTCGAACAATTGGCTTGAAAGGCCTTTATTAAAAATATCCGTACACTGATAGGAGGAAGGAACGTGTAGAATTCGAAGTTGGCCAAGGCGAACGCGTTCTCGAAGAAAATGGATATCAAGTTCCACATGCTTCGTACATTGATGCTGAATTGGATATTCTGACATTTATATAGCGGAGATATTGTCACAATAGACAATAGTGGCGAACAGGTACATGCAACTCAAGGAGAAGGTTACGTAACCAGGTTGTTTCCACCACTCATTAGCCACCCCACAGTATTCGTCCTCTACGCTAGAACGTGAGACCGTGGGCTGTCGTTTTGAGGACCAAGTGATGAGGTTATTACCCATGTACACACAATATCTAGAGGTGGAGCACCTAGAGTAGGGACATCCACCCCAATCAGCATCAAAGTAGGCAACAAGTGATGAATCTGAAGTTGTAGTAAGCCATAAAGCAAATTGAGAGTACCCCGAGTGTACCTGCGGATCCTCTTCATAAAAGTGAAATGTGGCTCTCGGGGAGCATGCATGAAAAGGCAGACTTGTTGGACAACGTATGAAATGTCAGGTCGAGTGAAGGTGAGGTACAGAAGTGCCCCAGATAGACTTCAATTGTGCGAGCCATCAAAAAGAGGGTCTTCGTCATTGGCGCTTAATTTTGTAGACGTATTTACCGGCGTGTAGCATGGTTTGCATGAGGTCATGTTGGATCGTTGTAAGATGTCTTTTGTATACTGAGATTCGGATGAAAACATACCCTTATCATCCCTTTTGACTGTAATCCCCAAAAAATGATGTAATTCTCCCATGCTAGACATCGCAAACTCTCGAGAGAGTAGCTAGATAATGTTCTTAAGCAAGGTGGTGGATGATGTGGTAAGAATAATATCATCCACGAATAATAATAAGTAATCCATCTGATCACCTTTGGGATAGACAAATAGCGAGGTATCACACAAATTGCCTTTGAACCCATGAGAAATGATGAAGCCCGAGAAGCGACTGAACCACACCCTTGGTGCTTGTTTAAGACGGTATAGGGATTTTCATGGGCGACAAACATAATCAGGCTTATACGTATCGGTGAAGCCAGGCGGTTGATGCATGAACACAGTTTCATTCACCGTCCCATTTAAGATGGCTTTTTAACGTCTAGTTGACGTATAGGCCACTTTCGAGTCAAAGCTATGGAAAGAACCACCCGAATAGTAGCCGGTTTTACAACGGGCTAAATGTTTCATCACATTCGACCCCTACCGTTTGTGATATCCCGTTATCAACAAGTCTTGCTTTATAACGGTCCAACATCCCATCCGCTTTGAATTTGTGTCTAAAAACCACATGCAACGTATGATTAGATAAGATGATGGGCGTGCTACCAATTCCCAAGTATTATTGTCTAATAATGCCTTATATTTAGTAAGCATAGCATGTTGCCAATTACGGTCAATTAAGGCTTTGAGGTGAGATGTGAGTAAAGCCGAGATGGGAGAGCTGGTCGAGGTGTAAAGGTTGTATTTTTTGTTAGGTTTGACGATACCATGCTTGCCTTGGGTAGTCATGTGGTGGATGTTAAGCGGTGGTGGGTAGGTACTTGAAGTTTCAGATGTATTTTGAAGAGGGAATGAGCTGGTCAGGGCAGGTTGGGGAAAAGGTTGGATCGGTTCAGGGGAGCTGATGTTTGGGGAAATGGTATGGAGTGGTGTGGAGATAGTGTGTGACGAACTAATGGTAGGTGGAGTAGGGTGTGATGGAGTTGCGATAGTGGCAGCAGGCATTTGGGTGGGTGTTGGGTAGTGGTATGGCTGTGATAAAGGGAGGTCATCATCAAGAAAATGTTAGGTGTTAGATGAGATTGGGTTGGTGAATGGAAAGGATGATTCATCAAACTCGACGTGCCGGGATATATGAACTCTTTCCATGGCGGGGTCAAGGCAACGATAACCTCGTAAATTGGGTTGGTAACCAAGAAATATAGATCAGATGGACCGTGCATGTAACTTGTTTGGTTAGGTGGTGGAAAGTTTAGGGTAGTACGCATAACCTAAAACACGAAGGTTGTCATACATTGGTGACAAAGATATAAGGCAAAAGTGGGTGTGTTGTAATTTCGCCATGTTGTCGGTAGAATGTTATGCAAGTAAGTGGCGGTATGAAGTGCTTCTACCCAATAGGTGGGCGGGACATGGGCATGAAGGGTACGGATATTGTCATTAAGATGTCGTATCATACATTTGGAATGACCATTTTGAGGTGAGCTTTGAGAACAACAGAATCGAAAACTAAGACCGTTTGAGTTAGCAAATGTGTAAAATTCACGGTTATCAAACTCACCTCCTACATCACGTTGGAATGATTTTATGTTTTTATGAAATTGTGTTTGAATGAGTTTGTGGAATTTAACAAAGGATGGAAATGTTTCTGATTTGAACTTTAATGTGTAGACCCATACATAATGAGAAACGCTATCAATCAACACCATATAGTACTTACAAGACGCACTACTAAGGACCGGCAAGGTCCACAAATCACAATGTATAATCGAACGGTACATAAGTAAATGAGATCGATTCAACAAATGGGAGTCTCTTTCTATTAGATAGATGACAAGAGTTGCAAAAAACAAATACGTCTTTATTATGTGGAATATTAAAAAGACTCGAAAGAAATTGTAAAACTTATGAGCCGAGGTGTCCGAGACGATCGTGCCACTTATTCGGAGAAGTTGCTAGAAAGACTTAAGTTGGTTGTGTGAATGGATAAATATCACCCTTGCTATCATTGCATGAAAGAGGTTGCCCAGTCTTGAGATCCTTCAAGGTAAAACCATTAGGGTTAAATTCAAAGGACACATGATTATCACAAGTAAATTTACGAACAAAAATGAGATTTTTAACTACGCTAGGGGCATAAAGGATGTTATTTAGGTGAAAGGTTTTGTTTGGTGTGGTGTGAAAGACATTAGCCGATCCCAAAATTGGCAACGATTGACCATTACCTACAAATATGTTTCCATTAGTAGACGTTGATAAATGAGAATTGATTTTACCTTGGTCGGCAGTAATGTGGGATAATGCTCCACTATCCATGCTCTAGTTGGAATCTGATTGATTCAAACTTAGAGTGGAGAGAGCTGCACCAAGTTTAGTAGGCTGAAGTGGGCCAATGGGTTGTTGCATGGTATAGTTAGGTTACGAAGGAGATGGGTATATGGGTTGGTGTGGAACGGTTAATCCGTAACCACCGTAGTTGGGTTGTGTTGAAGGCTTGTGTTGGGCTAAAGATAGAGGAGCGGGCCTGGCCCAGTTGGAGGTCCACGATGATTGTGTTGGATGTGGGCATGGGGTAGTGAGTCCCACCACCAATATGGGTCGTAGGCCGGATTAGGCTAGCTCGAATTAGAGCCTGAAGATGCAGCCATGGTGCCATTCGACCACGACCGCGTCCCCCCCCCCGGTAGTTGTTACGTCCACGACCACAGCCCCGTGTTTTATTACGAGGCTGATAATGGTTAAACTGTTGTGCTGGGTGATAAGGCTGTGGAGGCGTGTGTTGAGGGGGATGGTTGGCGGTGTTGTTGGTAGTGGGTGAAGGTTGCGGGTTACGGTTGGAGATAGTAAATGCCCCTTGATGGGCTTGTTGTTGGGCTGCCTATCTTCGTTGCTCCCGATCTATCATTTCCCTTGCATCATCCCATGACTTGTCAACTTGAGTGATGAAGGAGGCCACTGTATTGCACTCTAGAGGGAGACCCGTCAACATTTGTAAGACAAGTCTAAATTCACTAACCGGGTGACTGACATCTTTCAGTTGCTCGGCGATGTCTTTCATTTTTCTAGAAAGTTCATTCATGGAGGAGCATAAGACCATGGTAGTTGTGGTGAAGGCATGTTCAAGAGTGGCGGCTCTAGAGTTCTTGTTATTGAGGAATATCGCCTTGATACTATCCCAAACTTGCTGGGCAGTAGATTAGCCTTCCAAAACAAGAACCAAGAGATCATCAGAGGGTGTTCCATATATCCACTGAAGGACTATGGAATCGATTTAAGACCACGCCTCGTAAGACGGATCTGTTTTATCCGGAAGTGCAGTACCATCAATATGGTTTAGTACTTCATATCCAGTGGGCATGTAATCGAAACAACTTCACCCATGACAAGTATGTGACCTTCTCGTCATCTAGCACACGGGCTTGTTTTGGATGTTGGTGACTGAGTATACTGGGGGAAAGGATTTGTTTTCGGTAGTAGGTGGGTTGCTTTTGTCGCCCATGGTTATACAGGAAAGCAATGGATCGACAAATTGGTGTTGACGAGATTTAGGGTTTTGTGAGCCGTAGCTCTGATACCATGAGAGTATTCACAATATGTTATGTGTCCCCTATTACAATTGATCGCTTACATATATAAGATGATTTTGCCTAACTATCCTCCTATCAATATGGAAAGGATAATCACCTATGATCAGTTTCTAGTATACAATATATATTCCGCTAATATAATCAAGTTAACACTCATAGTGATACATGGGCTTTTTTGATGGAATAAATGGCTCCCGATGAAGGTAAATATGTTTGGTTGGAGGGCTAACTTGGATCGGCTACTGACCTTGCTCGCTCTACAAAGAGGCATATAAGTCTGTAGTGACCCGTAAGTGGGTTATCCTCAAAGAAATTAAGCAGAAGGAAGGAACACGTCTGGGACAATTTTCTCTACTTTTCATTCAACTCAAATGGTTCTTAAATACATACATGCAAACTGATAAAAAGGGAAACGTGCAATGTGGATCACTAAAACATAAAAATAGCATAACTATAATTAAACGTGTATGCATGAGGAAATAACAAATATACTAAAATAACTGCATGTGAAGATGTGGGTGTAATGCATGAGTTGCAGCTTTTTTTTAGGTTTATGATACTTGACCCGTATCAATTCTCTCCTCCTCAAAAACGGGTTAGTCCTCAAGACCGAGCCAAGGTGGACCGGTATCCACTTGCATGAACAGAAATTTAGGAGGTTGACAATGGTGACCTAGTTAATAACGTTCGTCGTAGTTAAAACAAAGACCCGCAGCTCGGTGTGTCTACATTTCAGCGGCCGTAAGCTTCTTGATCGGAAGTGGTGGTGCCGAAGTGGAAGGATCACCTAACAAGGACTGGGTTTGGATTGGTTCGGTTGACAAAGGTGGCGAGCCCGAAGGGTTTGTGTCAAGAAGACCGGCGTGAATTTTATGTTCTATAAGCTTAGCAATCGAGTAGGCATCATGGAGGGTTCGAGGGTGATGTAAGGCGAGTTCAGATTGAATTTCTTGTTTGAGACCCGAGATAAGACAGTTCTTCAAGACTTCCGTTGTCAAGCCAACAACACGGTTGCTAATCTTCTCAAACTCAACTTGATAAGCAATCACCGATGTTGTTTGGTGAAGCTTGAACAATGTAGCCTGGTGGTTTTCATAAGTGGAAGGGCCGAACCGGAGTTCAAGGGCCCGCACAAATTCCGGCCAAGTACCCAACAGGTGGTTGTTGTGCAAATGTTTGTACCATGATAATGCTTAACCAATGAAATAGAAACAGACA
>JARYGA010004590.1:0-27567 GCA_030545235.1 Helianthus tuberosus | reverse complement strand
GAGTCGAGATCCCCGGTTGCGACACAGGTTGCGAGTCGCAAACCCATAGTTTCGACTCGAGACTACACTTGATCAACACACAAACCTTATGACTCGAAACCACGGTTACGAGTCCTGTTGCGACTCGAGACCGTGACCATGATAACTCGAGATCGCAGTTTGCGACTCAGGTTGCGAGTCGAGAACACCTGGTTGCGACTCGAGACTATACGCATGTACACGCTGTTTGGACTTGCACCTCATTTCGGACTTAAGTAATTGGGCCGGACCTTCGGGCCTAATACATGGACCTTATACGTGCTGTTGTATATGAATGATTATTTGGCCTGCCATGGATGAAACTTGCATGCAATGTGCTAGCATACGTGTAGAACATACGTGCAATACGTGGTTTGAACCTGACTTGTATGATACAACTATGATAGGACGCGAGTGACCACAATATTGCTTGTTTGACTTTTCTGTGTATCTACCGAGCAAACCAAGGTGAGTTCACACCCTCTACAAAGCATGGGATTCCCAGGGGTCGGGAATTGGGGTTAAGGAACATGGGTTCCTAGTCCTCCTTGGGTAGGACAGTATTGGTTCAGGAATGTAATTCCTCGTCCTCATGGACAGATAACTCGTACTAGACCAAAACTCTATCACGAAGTCCCTCCTTTTTATATCGACTTAATCGCCGGGCCAATGGCGAGCGGGTCATTAGTTAGATAGCGCTATTTAGGTCTGACAAACCTCACACCGTGCCGCAGAGGACGGGCGTGAACTAATGGATCTGGGGCACGTCAATGATGATAGACATTGACAGTTTCAGGGCACATAAACATGACTACAGTCAGCAGTCGATATGGTAACGAGTCTAGTGTATACATGGGGTAGCCCCCACGGCCGAAATGCCAGATAACTAACACGGGGTAGCCCCTACGGCTGGATTGCCAGAGTAACCGGGAATAAACAAGTCACGTTTTTAACTATGGGGTAACCCCCACGGCAGGATGCCAGATAAAGGAAACTGTTTTCGAAACAACTTAAAACAAACACCCAACCGTGAACTCACTCAACTTGTTGTTGACTCGTTACTACATGCTTTGCAGGACAATAGGTACTCAACTGGAGCTTGCATGGAAGAGAGTCGTTGTGGGACGTGAACGGCTGCGGGCCATGTTAAACTTTGAAACAATTAAACTTATGTTTTGGATTTTAAGACTTATGCTTCCGCTTGCAACTTAACTATGTTTTGCTTGGACACCAATTGTATTGGTTAAACTTTCTTATCTTTTAACTTGCATGTTCAATATGATTGGTGGCTGGATCCTGGTCAGTCACGCCTCCAAGCGGTGGTATTCCGCAGGTGGATTTTGGGGGTGTGACAGATTGGTATCAGAGCCATTGGTTATAGTGAACTTGGTTTTAATAAAGGGGAAAACGTTTTTGTTAAAACCAGACTATAACCTGTACAGTGCTCAACAGTCCACAACGACGCTTCACTCCACATGCAAGGCTCGATGTTCTAGGTGATATGATATGTGTATATATTGCCTACTTGTTAGTTACATAGTACATTGCTTATGGTATGCTTGGTTAGTATAACTACTGTTGCTTGAACACGTGCGTGCTTACTCTAGTTTATCGTCGTACTTTCGCGAACCCCTCTCACTCACGTTCTTCTTGATATGAAGATCATGTCTGGACGCGTTAACCTGACACAAGCCCAGTTGACGGCTCTGATCAACGAACGAGTTGCCGCAGCACTCGCAGCTGCACACGCAGGAGGTATATCCTGCAGTCCGAACTCATTCTAGGATCTTTAGAATCCTACTCTTGTGAACCAACCTTTGTGTTAAACTCTGTCTTTTCTTTCACCCACAATAGGTCAACATGCTCAGCCACCCGTGTGCACTTTTAAGACTTTCATGGACTGCCGACCAACTACTTTTAGCGGCACTGAAGGAGCAGTAGGTCTCCTCCACTGGTTTGAGAAACTAGAATCTGTGTTCGAAATGTGTGAATGCCCTGAGGCGCGCAGGGTGAAGTATGCTACCGGTACTCTCGAGGGTTTAGCTCTCACGTGGTGGAACGCTCAAGTCCAAATGCTGGGGTTGGTTGCTGCCAACGCCACCCCATGGGAGAATTTTAAGGAAATGATCAAGGAAGAATACTGCAGTCGGGATGAGATTCACAAACTAGAGGTGGAATTCTTCAACCTCAAGATGACGGGGTCGGAAATTGAAGCTTATGTGAAAAGGTCGAACGAACTGGCAATTCTGTGTCCTACTATGGTGGATCCCCCCATCAAGCGCATCGAACTATTTCTTCAGGGCTTAGTGCCAGAAATCCAAAGCCATGTGACTTCAGCGAACCTCGCCACCTACCAGCAAGCTGTTCAGTTGGCTCACCGTCTCACGGATCAGGCGGTGGAGCAGAACAAGTTACCAAAACGCATAGGTGCTGCAACTACTTCTGGTACCTCTAGTGACAACAAACGGAAATGGGATGGAACTTCAAGTAAGGGTTCGACTTCTGTTCAGTCCCAGTCTCAGCAGAGAAAGACTGATGACTACAAGAGCCCTAATCAGCAATCGTCTGGTGGTCAAAGTCATGGTGGGTACAAAGGAAATCACCCCAAATGCAATCGTTGCAGCCTGCACCACAGCGGGCCATGCACCAGGGGAAACTGTCATCGGTGCAACAAGCCTGGTCACGCTGCAAAGGATTGCAGGAGCTTATACCCCGCCAATCAGAATCGTCAGCAAGCTCAACAGAATCAACGCCAGCAGCAACAGCAAGGTGATAACAAAGGGTGCTTTCAGTGTGGAGCTGAGGGCCACTTCAAGAGAGATTGTCCCCAACTGAACAGGAACCAGAACAACAACAACAACAATAACAACAATCAGGGGAATGGTAACAATGGGAACAACAACAACAATGGCGCCAGGGGGCGGGTGTTTGTGATTGGCCAAGGTGAAGCAAGGAATGACCCCAATGTTGTGGCGGGTAAGTTCCTTCTCGACGACTTTTATGTTTCAGTTTTATTTGACTCGGGTGCCGATACTAGCTACATGTCACTAGAAGTTAGCCAAATGCTTAAGCGTATTCCAACACCCTTGAACAACAAGCACACCGTAGAGCTAGCGAATGGTAAGAGTTTAGAAGCCACACACGTAGTCAAGGGTTGTAAACTTATTCTCGCTGACCAGACCTTCTCTATCGACCTCATTCCTATTGTCTTGGGTAGTTTCGACGTTGTCATTGGGATGGATTGGTTGTCCCAACACCGAGCAGAGATTCTTTGCAACGAGAAGGTTTTCCGTATTCCAGGTCCCGGTGGCGAACCTCTCATGATTCATGGCGACAAGAGGAGTGCTGTTGAGAACGTCATTTCTCTCCTTAAGGCCCAAAAGTGCTTGCGAAAGGGCCACACTGCCATTTTGGCTCTCATTACTGACACCTCAGAAAAAGAAAAGAAGATAGAAGATTTTCCAGTTGTACGCGATTATCCAGAGGTATTTCCTGAGGAATTACCTGGTCTTCCGCCTCATCGCCAAGTCGAGTTTCAGATTGAACTAGCTCCTGGAGCTGTGCCTATAGCTCGTGCACCTTATCGTTTAGCTCCATCAGAGTTGGAAGAACTCTCTACGCAACTACAAGAACTCTTGGATAAGGGTTTTATTCGTCCAAGCTCATCGCCCTGGGGAGCTCCAGTATTATTTGTAAAGAAGAAGGACGGTACCTTCAGAATGTGCATCGACTACCGGGAACTCAACAAGGTGACGGTGAAGAATCGTTATCCTCTACCGTGGATTGACGACTTGTTCGACCAGCTGCAGGGGTCGAGCTACTATTCAAAGATTGATTTGAGATCGGGATATCACCAGCTGAGAGTCCGAGAAGAGGACGTCTCCAAAACAGCTTTTAGAACACGCTACGGACACTATGAGTTTTTGGTCATGCCTTTTGGGATGACAAACGCACCTGCGGTTTTCATGGACTTGATGAACCGAGTGTGCAAGCCTTACCTGGACAAGTTCGTTATAGTCTTCATCGACGACATCCCTGATCTATTCTAAGAGTCAGGATGAACACGAGCAGCATCTGCGACTTATTCTGGAACTCCTTCGAACAGAACAGCTTTATGCAAAGTTCTCGAAATGCGACTTTTGGCTTCGTGAGGTCCATTTCCTAGGCCACCTGGTAAACAAGGATGGGATTCACGTTGATCCATCCAAGATAGACTCGATTAAGAACTGGCCTGCACCTCGTACACCAAAGGAAATTCGCCAATTCTTGGGTTTGGCGGGATACTACCGGAGATTCATAAAGGATTTTTCTAAGATTGCACAGCCTCTCACCTCACTAACGCAGAAGGGCGTTGTTTATCGCTGGGGAAACGCACAGGAGTTGGCATTTCAACACTTAAAGGATAGACTCTGCAGTGCGCCTATCCTTTCCTTGCCGGAGGGCACAGACGACTTTGTGGTTTACTGCGACGTATCAATTCAGGGTCTTGGTTGCGTGTTGATGCAACGAGATAAAGTTATAGCCTACGCCTCACGCCAACTCAAAGTTCACGAGAAGAACTACACTACACACGACCTAGAGCTGGGAGCTGTTGTTTTTGCACTTAAGTTATGGCGGCATTACCTGTACGGTACTAAGTGCGCCATCTACACCGACCACAGGAGCCTCAAACATATCTTCAAGCAGAAGGAACTGAATATGCGACAACGACGATGGGTCGAGCTGCTGAATGACTACGAGTGCTCAATCCGGTATCACCCGGGCAAGGCCAACGTTGTGGCTGACGCCCTCAGTCGAAAGGACACTGCGCCTAAACGCGTACGAGCCTTACAACTCACGATCCATTCTAGTCTTCCTTCCCAGATACGAGCTGCTCAGATAGAAGCATTGAAACCAGAAAACGTCAGGGCTGAAGCCCTACGCGGCTCAAGGCAACGCTTAGAACAGAAGGAAGATGGTGCTTACTACGTAACGGGACGCGTTTGGGTCCCACTCTATGGCAACCTACGAGAGCTTGTGATGGATGAGGCACACAAGTCTCGCTACTCGGTACATCCTGGTTCGGATAAAATGTACCACGACATCAAAACTACGTATTGGTGGCCTAGCATGAAGGCCCACATAGCAACCTACGTCAGCAAGTGTTTGACTTGTGCGAGAGTCAAGTCCGAATACCAGAAACCCTCAGGCCTACTCCAACAACCAGAGATACCTCAATGGAAATGGGAGCAAATTTCCATGGATTTTGTCACTGGCCTGCCTAGATCCCAGCGCGGGAACGATACTATTTGGGTGATCGTGGATCGACTTACAAAATCGGCACACTTCCTGGCCATCAAGGAGACGGATAAATTCTCCACGCTCGCAGAAATATACCTCAAGGAAGTTGTTTCGAGGCACGGGGTGCCCACCTCCATTATCTCGGATCGAGATGCACGTTTTACTTCAGAGCTGTGGCAAGCAATGCACAAATCCTTCGGCTCACGATTAGACATGAGCACAGCGTATCACCCTCAGACGGACGGGCAGTCCGAGCGCACTATTCAAACCTTAGAGGACATGCTTCGTGCATGTGTAATCGATTTTGGCAACCGCTGGGAGAAGCATCTGCCACTGGTGGAATTCTCATACAATAACAGCTACCACACCAGCATTAAAGCTGCTCCGTTTGAGGCATTGTACGGACGTAAATGCCGGTCACCTCTTTGCTGGGCAGAGGAGGGAGATAGTCAGATCACTGGTCCAGAACACGTGGTAGACACGACCGAACAAATTGCTCAAATACAAAAACGTATGGCGGCAGCTCGTGACCGTCAGAAAGTCTACGCCGATAAGGGCAGGAAACCACTAGAGCTCCAGGTTGGGGAACGGGTACTACTCAAAGTTTCACCCTGGAAGGGTGTGGTTCGTTTTGGTAAACGCGACAAACTTAACCCACGATACGTTGGACCTTTCGAAGTCATTGAGAAAATAGGCAGGGTGGCCTACAGACTGAACTTACCTGCAGAACTCGGTGCAGTTCACAACGTTTTTCACGTGTCAAATCTGAAGAAGTGTCTGTCAGATGAGACCCACGTAGTTCCTCTGAAGGAACTCACTATCGACGAACAGTTACGATTCGTCGAGGGAACCAGTCGAAATCACGGACCGGGATGTTAAGGTCCTCAAGAGCACTAGAATACCTCTCGTTCGAGTTCGTTGGAACTCACGTCGCGGCCCAGAGTTCACCTGGGAGCGCGAAGATCAGATGAAACAAAAGTATCCCCAACTGTTCGCAAACAGTACACCCACTACTGAGGCCGAAGCTACGGAATTTCGGGACGAAATTCCAGATCAACGGGGGGTGGATGTGACACCCCAGGAAAACCGGAAAAACCATACAACTTAACTAGCTTCCTCAGTGAGTGCTTACCAAATTTCGGGACAAAATTTCTTTCAACTTGGGGATGATGTGACAACTCGAAATTTAGAACCTTTCGTTGTATGCTTGAACGCTAAGTGACTAACTAATTTGATGATTTAATGAATGATATATGTGAACTTATATGATTATGTTTGTGATTGTATGTATGCGAGTATGTATATGAACGGAGACAACAAGAACCCGACTCGAGACCATGTGGTCTCGAGTGAACAGTAACACTTGGGCCGGATGGGCCACGCACCCCATTTAATCCAAACCGAAAGCCCATTAGGGTGCACCACTTGAAACTAGTATATATATCCTTGTGCTAACCAACACTATCATTTTTGGACAACACACATACTCCCCTACTCTCTCTAGAAACCACTAAACCCTAAGTCTCAACATCACCTCTCCTCCTTCTTCTCGGATCAAACCGGTGACACTAGGAGCTCTCGGATCGACTCACACACACACCGTTTGAAAGCGCCACTCACACCTTTGAACCTATACTTGAACCGGTTAGTGATTCCTTTGCAAACACATGTATTTTCATGATTAAAGGTGTTGATGTGTGATGTTATAGGTTAATGATGCATGTTATGCGTTTGTTTCGGTTTGATGATGATGTATGATTAAGATTATGTGATAATATGCTTATTTGTTAAGTTTTATGCATGATGATAATTGATAAGATAACATGACTAGAGTTCGGACATATTGTATGATGGGTTAATGATATCTTGCGTTTAAATGTGGTCTAAACCATTAGTCGTTAATGTTCATGAAATCGGATTGCATGCTTTTATGTTACAAATCAAAGGCTTGTTAAATGGCTGCATATATGTGAAAATCGGACTAGTTGTTTGAATGTTTTGATTGTTGTTTGTGTTATGAATATTTGATGAACATGATGAATGTATGAAGAACTTGTTGAATATCATATGAACATGTCTTGAATATTTGAAATCTGGTTGTTTGATCTATTTTGATAGAGGTTTAGACAAGAAAACATGTTTAGTGGATAGCACCTAATGTTGCATGAAATGGAATTTCTATTGGATAGTACACTGTGCAGAATCAGCTTATGTCCAGTCGAGACCTTCGGTTGCGACTCGAGACCACCACATGACGAGTCGAGATCCCCGGTTGCGACACAGGTTGGGAGTCGCAAACCCATAGTTTCGACTCGAGACTACACTTGATCAACACACAAACCTTATGACTCGAAACCACGGTTACGAGTCCTGTTGCGACTCGAGACCGTGACCATGATAACTCGAGATCGCAGTTTGCGACTCAGGTTGCGAGTCGAGAACACCTGGTTGCGACTCGAGACTATACGCATGTACACGCTGTTTGGACTTGCACCTCATTTCGGACTTAAGTAATTGGGCCGGACCTTCGGGCCTAATACATGGACCTTATACGTGCTGTTGTATATGAATGATTATTTGGGCTGCCATGGATGAAACTTGCATGCAATGTGCTAGCATACGTGTAGAACATACGTGCAATACGTGGTTTGAACCTGACTTGTATGATACAACTATGATAGGACGCGAGTGACCACAATATTGCTTGTTTGACTTTTCTGTGTATCTACCGAGCAAACCAAGGTGAGTTCACACCCTCTACAAAGCATGGGATTCCCAGGGGTCGGGAATTGGGGTTAAGGAACATGGGTTCCTAGTCCTCCTTGGGTAGGACAGTATTGGTTCAGGAATGTAATTCCTCGTCCTCATGGACAGATAACTCGTACTAGACCAAAACTCTATCACGAAGTCCCTCCTTTTTATATCGACTTAATCGCCGGGCCAATGGCGAGCGGGTCATTAGTTAGATGGCGCTTTTTAGGTCTGACAAACCTCACACCGTGCCGCAGAGGACGGGCGTGAACAAATGGATCTGGGGCACGTCAATGATGATAGACATTGACAGTTTCAGGGCACATAAACATGACTACAGTCAACAGTCGATATGGTAACGAGTCTAGTGTATACATGGGGTAGCCCCCACGGCCGAAATGCCAGATAACTAACACGGGGTAGCCCCCACGGCTGGATTGCCAGAGTAACCGGGAATAAACAAGTCACGTTTTTAACTATGGGGTAACCCCCACGGCAGGATGCCAGATAAAGGAAACTGTTTTCGAAACAACTTAAAACAAACACCCAACCGTGAACTCACTCAACTTGTTGTTGACTCGTTACTACATGCTTTGCAGGACAATAGGTACTCAACTGGAGCTTGCATGGAAGAGAGTCGTTGTGGGACGTGAACGGCTGCGGGCCATGTTAAACTTTGAAACAATTAAACTTATGTTTTGGATTTTAAGACTTATGCATCCGCTTGCAACTTAACTATGTTTTGCTTGGACACCAATTGTATTGGTTAAACTTTCTTATCTTTTAACTTGCATGTTCAATATGATTGGTGGCTAGATCCTGGTCAGTCACGCCTCCAAGCGGTGGTATTCCGCAGGTGGATTTTGGGGGTGTGACAGGCCATCCCATGAAGGATGGTGATGTGGCGTCCTACGTGGCGGCCCATCCTCATGGGGATGACCCTCCCCATACCCTTTAGTCTGATATTTAAGCAATCTATAATAAAGGGAAAATTACGAAAATGTCTTTTGACCGACGCACTTTGCGAAAATGTCACGTTCATGCGTCCGTGGACGGACTCCTCCACATGGGAGTCTGTGTGTCACCTTGAAGAGTCCATGAACGAGGAGCTGACACGTGTCCTTTCAAATGTTGAAGAGTCCATCCCCGACGCATCCCATGCCTCCCCCGACGCATCACATGCCTCCCCGACGCATCCCATGCCCTCCCAGACGCATCCCATGCCTCCCCGACGCATCCCTTGCATCCGGACGCATCCCATGTGGAGGAGTCCGTCCACGGACGCATGAACGTGACATTTTCGTAAAGTGCGTTGGTCAAAAAACATTTTCGTAAATTTCCCATCTATAAAACTCCTTTTTCACTTATTCAGAACTCTTCAAGGACATCGGGAGTGCACAACACACCCGAAGAAGGTGCACCGCGTTCACCCGACACATGTGCTTGTGTGAACTATCCTAACCTTGAACGAGTCGTTAGACCTGAATCATAGTTCCGTTATCAGCTAAAACCAACTTTGCAAGACTTTCAAAAGTTCACTATATGCACAAGTTCATGCAAGATACGTAAGTTCGAAGAATCGAAGGACATAAACTCACCCCATTCAGTATAACACAATAAGAATGAAAAAAATAAACAACCACCCTTTATGTAAACGTTAACACCAAATATCAAGTAAGAATGTAAAAATAACAAACGAACATTTTTACCAAACAACACTAATTCCACGAACATCATACAAAATTAAAATAATGACAATCATAAGTATTTATGAACTTTGACATCAAATATCCTATGAGAATGTAAAAAAGATAAGCCTAAGTATTTATTTTTTTCTTAAATTAACTCCACAAGAGATGCATAAGATCGCATGGTTTAATGAAACTTGAATGAAAAATAAGCAAATATTTACTTATTTATCGCTGCCTTACTCGTTATACGTGTTGTGATGCCTTGACTTGCTAAAAAGCGACTTTTCATGAGCAAACAGATTTATAAAATCTACAGTTTGATGTTTTTAAAGTAAAAAACAAAGAAAACGAAAATTCTTTATACATTTTTATTATTTTAAGACGTTTCAAATCCTTCCTGTATTAAGAACACTCCAATGCATCCATCTCACGGAGGAAGCCGTCTTAACCAATGGACCCGTTTGAAGAATGTCCTTTCTCTTTACTCCCCTCTCACATCTAATGGATGCACACACGTGATAAATGATGTATGAAACCAGGGCCGGCTCAAGGGCTATCCAAGTAAAGCAAGGGCTTTGGGGCCCAAAAAATTTAGGGCCTCCATTAAAAAAAAGTTAATGTGGATATTAATGTGACAACTGGCACCAAACCGGTAATCTCCGTACACTTTAATTATTATTTAATGACTGCAATTATGTGCTTAAATGTCAGCAATGTCTGAACACATACTAAACAAGTGAATTCATGCACGTTTTATACTACAAAATATTGCTTTATGAAAAAACAAGAGCGTTGCGTCAGAAATACTAGTAAACTCACGGGTAAGACACATTGTGTCAACAGAACTGCAGAAAGCAGTCAGACATTAAAATTGGAGCCTAGGCGTAGGTCCAACGACAAGAATACATTAAAACCCAAGAATACATACAAGGGTTTACATATATACCTTACGGAAGCTAAAATAAGCACTAAAAAGCACCCGAAACGCACTTTAAGTGCAGAATTTTAGTAAATTCAGCTCTAATCAGCATTTAAACATATGAATATTATGCAAAAATTACGTTTTATTATCCATAATACTTCCCCAAGTGTTGGGAATTGAAAAGGATACACAAAGGTACTTAAAAGGCACTAAAAAGTGTAATTTAGCACTTTAACGAATCGGTATCTAACCGAACAACCGGATATTACCCGAAACACCAAAATAATGCTAGAAGCATTGTTTTTATTTTTCTAAGCTAGTTAGGGTCCCCGAACACCCTAACACACTATATATTACTTAACACACTAAATCTAACATTTAATATGTAACTAGATCATGTAACTTGGAGTTGAAATGTAACCAAGACCCCCCCCCCCCTATGGTTGGACGGTTGGGAGACCAAAATCCCTCATGGGATTTCTTTCCTATATTTTAATGGGTTGTGTTGGCACTTTAGAAACACTAAACCCATTAGATAAAGCCTTGATTTGGTTATAAGAATAACACACTAAACCATAAGTTTCATTCTCACTCATCACCAACTTCACAAAACTCTCTCTTCCTCCCTCTCTACCTCACGGCTCACCACCACCACCAACCATCCACCATTTTTGCTCACCATCCATCTATTCCAAGCTTGATTCAAGGTGTAAGAAGGTCACTAACGAAGCTCGGTGCAAGCGGATCTTGAAGGACCTTCACCATTTGCTTTTATCCACTTCATTTACCCTCTTGAACTTCCCTAGCCTTGTGCTAGTAGTAAGTGTTTCTAAACATCATCTTGATCTTGTTTATGATGGTTAATAGTTGATTTAATGGTTAAAATTATGAAACACTAAAGAACTTACATTAAAGTCTTGAACATAAGATGAATAAGGTGGATAAAGAGAAGATATGTGTGTAAATCTTGTAGATCTTGTATGGTTGTGATTATTTGATGTTGTTTGTTATTAAAAGTAGGATGGATCATCATCAAGACATACTAGATCATGTTCAAGAACATGAACTAGTATTATGTTAGTGCTTGAAATAAGAAAGATGATGAGACCATCCACCATGAACTTGAACTTGAATAAACATAATGTTTCTTGTAAAATAAGGTTCTAAACTAGTGGATCTAAAGATCTACAAGTGGTTTTTCGGAAGAACCAAGTGAAAGATGCAAGTCTTGTTAAAACCCGGATATTTTATGAACTAGAAGTATTTTTGGCAAATAAACAAGTGTGTAAACACTTGTGTAACAAGAAAATTTAACAAAGAAATGTTTTGTAAATCTTGACTAGAAGTTGTGAAACTTCATGTTCTTTAAAAATAAAGTTTTTAAGAAACTAATTTTATTTTTTAAAGATAACAAGACCCACTAAATATGTTAATAACTTACTACATATTTTTACAAACTTTCAAGTTCATAAGTTGTGGTATATGCTTGTTTTGACAAGTTTGATAAATAAAGATTGTGTTGTTGAGATTGTTGTTGATTTAAAAGAAAATAAACACATGTTTTGAAAACATGGGAAACCTCCATTTTTAGGGGAAACTCTGTCAAAATTTTTATAAATTTTGACACTTAGAAAAATATAAGTTTTTGAGAAACTTATTCCCTAAAAATGTATTTAAAAATATTACCAAGGTTTCCCTAATTTTTGGTGATAAGAAATGAGGATTTCTTCAAGAATAAAAATGGATATTAAGTATGTATATATTTTTGAGAAAAATATATATATTATTTGATCACCAACTTTTGTGCTAAGTGTATATAGTATGTGTTATACGTGCTAGTGTATTAAGACTTAAAAATACACTAAATACTCATGAGAAGTATAAACACAAAAATGCTCATACAACATAAAAGATACATAATTTGGGTGCAAAGTGCAAAACGCGAGATACTTATATTAAATTTTGAGAAAAATAATATAAGTAAGATACTTAGTTAAAAATATCAAATATTTTTAACACAACAATACAAATACAAAAGAGAGTGACTGTACTTGTGCGACGCAAGTCTAGTGACTAACGTTAAGAAAACGCGTATAGGTCACGACGTTAATTAAGCAAATCCGGTGAAGTTTACGACGCAAGGAACGCAAAGTTGTGAGTTCATGCTCCCCCTTTTCTTTTAACTGTTTTCAGTTTTATAACTTCGGGGGTGAAATACATGTACAAATGTCACAATATTTATAAATGGTATGATAAAAATACAAGAAGCACACTTGGTGAGGACGAGTACCAAGTGTGATGAGATATAAGAATACGAGAAGCGCACTTGGTGAGGACGAGTACCAAGTATGATGCGTTATGAGAAATGATACGAGAAATCGTGTCACGAATAGGGTACATAAGCACCATTAATCAACAATATACCTAGACCGCAGAACAAAAGGTTAGATCTAACGGGTGCCGGGCAGCCACACTCTCGGTGAGGGCGAGAATCGAGTAGTGCTTTTGTATCTCAGAATATGCCAACTAGAAAAATGCCTAAGGTTTGGTGACTTCCTATGTCGTGTCACATGTTAATGGCCTTGCAACCCATTAACAAATCCTGATACTTACAGGAATACTTTATTTACTTAAAAATTCATACCATACTAAAACTTGATTTATACTTGAGTACGTGGGGTACACAAGTAAACTTGAAGTAAACTTGAAGTACGTTGGGGGTACTCAAGTAAACTTGAATTATACATGAGTACGTGGGGTACACATGAAAACTTGATTTATATATGAAAACTTGATTTATACATGACACAAACTATGTTTTCATACAAAGTATACAAACGTGAAATATAAAAACTGCATGAATTCACACCAACATTATGTTGACGTTTTTCCAAAACTTACTTGTATTTCAGGTAACTAGAAGTGGATGTGCGCGCGGTCTTACCCATGCTCGTGGATGTCGCTTATGCTTATCTTTAAATAAAGTGTAAACTTTTTAAGACAATGTTTTATGTTATCGAGCGATGTAAACGCTAAACTTATGTTTTTCAAATTATGGTATTTGATGTTTTTATGAGCATGTAGAATGTTTACTAATCGTATGCAATGAAAACCTTTCATGATCACACCTCGTGCTTCCGCCGCAGAAAGGGGTGTGACAGATTGGTATCAGAGCTGCGATTGTAGTGAACCAGGATTCCTTCTCGAGTCTAGTCTACAATCTCTAGGATCCTTTCACGAAAACAATTTTTCAAAGAGTTTTCATTGCATAAAACGTCCCGTGACATCCACTACCTGAAACTGTCTACAAGAGTCTAGAAAAGACACTACGAGACTTAGGGTGCACTGGGGTAGCACTTGTCTATGATTAAGAATTACTTGCAATTATGTGTGATAATTGATATTTACACATACTAGAAGTAGAATGTCACAAGTATACGTGACTTTACCTGAAAGCAATGGCTTATCTGAAGGAAGAAATACACGGATGAAATGAAACTGTGCGGACTGTGCAAGGAGTTATGTAATTATGGATGCATACATAATTATGGAATTCAGTGCACAGAAACCACTGCAAGTCTTGTCACGTATAGATTCCCTCAGTGCAAGCCTACTAAGTACTCTGCTGGAGTAATAATTATTTGATGTCACTTATGTGGTATATATACCTGTGAATATATATGCTACTACTGTCTAGTATGACGATATCAAACAAATGTCTAACTTTGTTGTGTTATGTTCTGTCAGAACATGGCACCCAGGAAAGCTGTGAATGCTCGCAATGACGATCAACCTCCTCCACCCCCACTGCCAAGAACTGCTGAAGAGCTGAACGCTCTACTGGAAGAAAGGATCTCCGCTGCTATCGCCCAGTACGAGGCGAACCGTACACAAGACAGTGGAGGACCAAGCAACGCTAGACGTAACGGGCATGGAGATTCATCTGGAGGAAACGCAGCTCAAGGTAACCTTAAGACGATTTGCTAAGCATGGAGAAATTTATGAACGGTCTTTGTTTCATTATTTCTTCGATTGCTCACAGGTGAATTGGTTGAATCAATTCCAGGCTGCACTTTCAAGCAGTTCCTCGACTGCAAGCCGATGAACTATGACGGCACAGGAGGTGCAGTAGCATTTGTTCGTTGGACGGAGAAGACTGAAGCTACTATCCGCATGAGCAAGTGTACCGCGGATCAGCAAGTCACTTTTGCTACCGGATTGTTTGTCGATGAAGCTCTGACTTGGTGGAACCTGCAAGCCCAAACCTAGGGTGATGATGCCGCTTATGGACTAACTTGGGATGAACTGAAAGAAAGAATGAGAGAGAAGTACTGCTCTTGTGCTGAACTCCAAAGACTGGAAACGGAGTTCTGGCACTTGACCATGGAAGGTGCTGACATTAATGGTTATACTCGAAGGTTCCACGATCTGTCTAGAGTGCTTCCCTACATGGTGACTCCCGAATTCAAGCGCGTTGAACGCTACATTTGGGGACTGGCCCCAGAGTTTCGTGGCATGGTGACGTCGGCCAAACCATAAACAATCACCGAGGCTGTAACTCTGGCTGTCAGCCTTACTGAATATTGTGTTCGTATGAAGAAGTTATCGTTGAACCCAACAGAAAAGACCGAGACGCATGCTGAGTCATCTGGCGACAAGAAAAGGAAGCATGTGAATCTGAACCAAGCCATCCACAGCAACAACAAGGGTTCCAACAAGAAGCGCGACACTAACCCGCCTCAGGAGACGAAAACCCTTGCAACCAAAGGATACCAAGGCACCATGCCTAAATGCCAAAAATGTAAGTTTCATCATGAAGGAGCTTGTTGCATTTCAAGGTGCGACAAATGTGGAAGGTTGGGTCATCAAACAGAAGACTGTTGGGGAAAAGGAAAGAACCGGAATGGAAATGGTGCTGGTAACAAGAATGGTAACGGGAAAGGGCGGAACCAAGGATGCTTCATTTGTGGAAGCAACGATCATTTCATGAAGGACTGCCCAAAGGGAAACAATGCTCAGGCTCGAGCATTTGTGATTGGAGCAAAGGACGCACGCGAGGACCCTAATGTGGTCACCGGTACGTTTCTCATTAACAATCACTTTGCATCCATATTATTTGACACTGGCGCCGATTATAGCTTCATGTCCGTGGAATTTAAACGCATGCTTGGAATAGAATCTAGTAGATTAGAAATTCCCTATTCCATAGAACTAGCAAATGGTAAACTCGTTGAATCAGGCAAAGTTATTAGAGGCTGCACATTAGAACTTGGTGAACGAAGATTTAGCATCGACCTCTTACCTATTCAATTGGGTAGCTTCGATGTAGTAGTCGGAATGGACTGGTTGTCCAAGAACAAAGCGGAAGTTATTTGTCACGAGAAAATCATTCGCATCCCTTTGGCAAATGATGAAACTCTCATCGTACATGGAGAAAGACGAAACGCGCCTCTTCGAATCATCAGTTGTATGAAGGCACAAAAGTGCTTAAGGAAAGGATGTGTTGCCTTCCTAGCACACGTTGTAGATAAGAAGGCTGTGGAGCCAAAACTCGAAGACATTCCTGTGGTGAAGGAGTTCCCTGATATTTTTCCCGAAGATCTGCCAGGACTACCTCCGCAACGACATGTCGAATTTCATATAGGCTTGGTTCCAAGAGCCGCTCCTGTAGCCAAGGCTCCCTATCGACTTGCGCCATCCGAAATGCAAGAATTATCTACACAACTCCAGGAATTGTTGGATAAAGGATTCATAAGGCCAAGCTTCTCGCCCTGGGGAGCTCCTGTATTGTTCGTGAAGAAGAAGGATGGAACTCTGCGGATGTGTATCGATTACAGAGAACTGAACAAGCTCACGATCAAGAATCGGTATCCACTACCGAGGATTGATGACTTATTTGATCAATTGCAAGGATCAAGCTACTATTCCAAGATGGACCTTCGATCTGGATACCATCAGCTAAGAATCCAAGAAGAAAGCATGCCAAAGACTGCTTTCAGAACGCGATATGGGCATTACGAATTCCTTGTGATGCCATTTGGGCTGACGAATGCACCAGCGGTCTTTATGGGTCTGATGAACCGCGTATGCAAACCATATCTCGATAAATTCATGATTGTATTTATCGATGATATCCTGATTTACTCGCGAACGAAAGAAGAGCACGAACAACATCTCAGAACCATCTTGGAACTACTAAAGAAGGAGAAATTTTATGCGAAGTTCTCAAAGTGCGAATTCTGGATTCGCGAAGTACAATTTCTTGGTCACGTTGTGAATGAGAAGGGCATTCATGTAGACCCATCCAAGATTGAAGCAATAAAGAATTGGGAAGCTCCCAAGACCCCAACTGAAGTTCGTCAATTTTTGGGCTTAGCGGGCTATTATCGGCGATTCATCGAGAATTTCTCAAAGATAGCTCAACCGCTAACGACCCTTACTCAGAAAGACAAGAAATACGAATGGGGTTACAAACAAGAAGAAGCCTTCCAGTTACTTAAAAACAAGCTATGCGATGCACCAATACTATCATTACCCGAAGGCACTGAAGACTTCGTGGTATACTGCGACGCCTCATGACAAGGCTTGGGTTGCGTGCTCATGCAACGCCAAAAAGTCATCGCTTACGCTTCAAGACAATTGAAGGTACATGAAAGAAACTACACCACTCACGACCTGGAGCTGGGCGCAGTGGTATTCGCCTTGAAGATCTGGCGACACTATCTATATGGTACTCGATGTACAATCTTCACAGATCACAAAAGCCTACAACACATATTCGATCAGAAAGAATTAAACATGCGTCAGCGACGTTGGGTCGAGCTGCTGAACGATTATGACTGTGAGATTAAGTACCATCCTGGAAAGACAAATGTTGTAGCAGACGCATTAAGCCGAAAGGAAAGGGTTAAGACCCTAAGGGTTTGAGCACTGGAAATGACGATTCGAACGAACCTCACTGCACGCATTCGTGATGCGCAACAAGAAGCTCTTAAAGGAGAAAACCATAAAGCTGAATACCTTCGGGGTATGTTGAAATATATGTTGCCAAATGAAGAGGGAGCCTTATACTTTAAGAAGCGTATTTGGGTTCCGCTCTATGGCGGCATACGAGAAGTCATTCTTGACGAAGCGCACAAATAGAGATACTCGATCCACCCAGGATCAGATAAAATGTATCAAGACTTGAAGGAATATTACTGGTGGCCGAGACTTAAAAGCGATGTTGCTGTTTATGTTGGAAAATGCCTAACCTGTGCTAAGGTTAAGGCCGAATATCAGAAACCGTCCGGCCTACTACAACAACCAGAGATACCCATGTGGAAGTGGGAGCAAATATCAATGGACTTTATAACGAAATTACCCAAGACCCCTAGAGGGCACGATATGATATGGGTAATAGTTGATCGGTTAACAAAGTCTGCGCACTTCCTACCAATCCGAGAAAAAGATAGCACTGGAAAGCTTGCTGAGATATACTTAAAAGAAATCGTGGCACGACATGGAGTGCCAATCTCGATTATTTCAGACAGAGATGGACGCTTTGTCTCAAGAATCTGGCAATCATTTCAGGAAGCCTTTGGATCTCAGTTAGACCTAAGCACGACATTCCATCCACAAACAGACGGCCAGAGCAAACGGACTATACAAACGTTAGAAGATATGCTTCGCGCATGTGTCATGGACCTAGGCGGCAGCTGGGATACTCATCTACCTTTAGTTGAGTTTTCCTACAATAACAGTTATCATACGAGCATAAAAGCCGCACCGTTCGAAGCTCTGTATGGCCGCAAGTGCCGATCGCCCTTATGCTGGGCAGACGCTGGAGATAAACGTATGGTTGGTCCTGAACTTGTGCAAGAGACAACCGACAAGATTGCGCAGATCCGAGAGCGCATTAAGGCGGCTCGAGATCGACAAAAGAGCTACGCTGATCTGAAAAGAAAACCAGTAGAATTCGAGGTGGGAGACAAAGTGTTGTTGAAGGTCTCACCTTGGAAGGGCGTAGTCAGATTTGGAAAGCGTGGAAAGCTGAATCCACGATACATCGGACCATTCAGAATATTGGAAAGAATTGGTACCGTGGCATACAAGTTGGAATTACCGAAAGAACTTAATGGAGTACATGATACGTTTCATGTATCCAACCTCAAGAAGAGTCCAACACAAGAGAACGTGATCATCCCGGTGGATGAAGTGCATATTGATGACGCCCTCCGATTTACAGAACAACCCGTTGAGGTTACCGACTAGAAAGTCAACAAGACCAGGAGGAGCACTGTTAAACTGGTCAAAGTACGTTGGAGCTCTAAGCACGGACCCGAGTATACTTGGGAACGTGAAGACCAGTTCAAAGAAAAGTATCCCCACCTATTCAAGAAGACTCCAGCGAGAGTTAGTTCAGCCTGAATTTCAGGACGAAATTCTTTTAACGGGGGGAGACTGTGACAACTGGCACCAAACCGGTAATCTCCGTACACTTTAATTATTATTTAATGACTGCAATTATGTGTTTAAATGTCAGCAATGTCTGAACACATACTAAACAAGTGAATTCATGCACGTTTTATACTACAAAATATTGCTTTATGAAAAAACAAGAGCGTTGCGTCAGAAATACTAGTAAACTCACGGGTAAGACACATTGTGTCAACAGAACTGCAGAAAGCAGTCAGACATTAAAATTGGAGCCTAGGCGTAGGTCCAACGACAAGAATACATTAAAACCCAAGAACACATACAAGGGTTTACATATATACCTTACGGAAGCTAAAATAAGCACTAAAAAGCACCCGAAACGCACTTTAAGTGCAGAATTTTAGTAAATTCAGCTCTAATCAGCATTTAAACATATGAATATTATGCAGAAATTACGTTTTATTATCCAGAATACTTCCCCAAGTGTTGGGAATTGAAAAGGATACACAAAGGTACTTAAAAGACACTAAAAGTGTAATTTAGCACTTTAACGAATCGGTATCTAACCGAACAACCGGATATTACCCGAAACACCAAAATAATGCTAGAAGCATTGTTTTTATTTTTCTAAGCTAGTTAGGGTCCCCGAACACCCTAACACACTATATATTACTTAACACACTAAATCTAACATTTAACATGTAACTAGATCATGTAACTTGGAGTTGAAATGTAACCAAGACCCCCCCCCCCCCTATGGTTGGACGGTTGGGAGACCAAAATCCCTCATGGGATTTCTTTCCTATATTTTAATGGGTTATGTTGGCACTTTAGAAACACTAAACCCATTAGATAAAGCCTTGATTTGGTTATAAGAATAACACACTAAACCATAAGGTTCATTCTCACTCATCACCAACTTCACAAAACTCTCTCTTCCTCCCTCTCTACCTCACGGCTCACCACCACCACCAACCATCCACCATTTTTGCTCACCATCCATCTATTCCAAGCTTGATTCAAGGTGTAAGAAGGTCACTAACGAAGCTCGGTGCAAGCGGATCTTGAAGGACCTTCACCATTTGCTTTTATCCACTTCATTTACCCTCTTGAACTTCCCTAGCCTTGTGCTAGTAGTAAGTGTTTCTAAACATCATCTTGATCTTGTTTATGATGGTTAATAGTTGATTTAATGGTTAAAATTATGAAACACTAAAGAACTTACATTAAAGGCTTGAACATAAGATGAATAAGGTGGATAAAGAGAAGATATGTGTGTAAATCTTGTAGATCTTGTATGGTTGTGATTATTTGATGTTGTTTGTTAATAAAAGTAGGATGGATCATCATCAAGACATACTAGATCATGTTCAAGAACATGAACTAGTATTATGTTAGTGCTTGAAATAAGAAAGATGATGAGACCATCCACCATGAACTTGAACTTGAATAAACATAATGTTTCTTGTAAAATAAGGTTCTAAACTAGTGGATCTAAAGATCTACAAGTGGTTTTTCGGAAGAACCAAGTGAAAGATGCAAGTCTTGTTAAAACCCGGATATTTTATGAACTAGAAGTATTTTTGGCAAATAAACAAGTGTGTAAACACTTGTGTAACAAGAAAATTTAACAAAGAAATGTTTCGTAAATCTTGACTAGAAGTTGTGAAACTTCATGTTCTTTAAAAATAAAGTTTTTAAGAAACTAATTTTATTTTTTAAAGATAACAAGACCCACTAAATATGTTAGTAACTTACTACATATTTTTACAAACTTTCAAGTTCATAAGTTGTGGTATATGCTTGTTTTGACAAGTTTGATAAATAAAGATTGTGTTGTTGAGATTGTTGTTGATTTAAAAGAAAATAAACACTTGTTTTGAAAACATGGGAAACCTCCATTTTTAGGGGAAACTCTGTCAAAATTTTTATAAATTTTGACACTTAGAAAAATATAAGTTTTTGAGAAACTTATTCCCTAAAAATGTATTTAAAAATATTACCAAGGTTTCCCTAATTTTTGGTGATAAGAAATGAGGATTTCTTCAAGAATAAAAATGGATATTAAGTATGTATATATTTTTGAGAAAAATATATATATTATTTGATCACCAACTTTTGTGCTAAGTGTATATAGTATGTGTTATACGTGCTAGTGTATTAAGACTTAAAAATACACTAAATACTCATGAGAAGTATAAACACAAAAATGCTCATACAACATAAAAGATACATAATTTGGGTGCAAAGTGCAAAACGCGAGATACTTATATTAAATTTTGAGAAAAATAATATAAGTAAGATACTTAGTTAAAAATATCAAATATTTTTAACACAACAATACAAATACAAAAGAGAGTGACTGTACTTGTGCGACGCAAGTCTAGTGACTAACGTTAAGAAAACGCGTATAGGTCACGACGTTAATTAAGCAAATCCGGTGAAGTTTACGACGTAAGGAACACAAAGTTGTGAGTTCATGCTCCCCCTTTTCTTTTAACTGTTTTCAGTTTTATAACTTCGGGGGTGAAATACATGTACAAATGTTACAATATTTATAAATGGTATGATAAAAATACAAGAAGCACACTTGGTGAGGACGAGTACCAAGTGTGATGAGATATAAGAATACGAGAAGCGCACTTGGTGAGGACGAGTACCAAGTATGATGCGTTATGAGAAATGATACGAGAAATCGTGTCACGAATAGCGTACATAAGCACCATTAATCAACAATATACCTAGACCGCAGAACAAAAGGTTAGATCTAACGGGTGCCGGGCAGCCACACTCTCGGTGAGGGCGAGAATCGAGTAGTGCTTTTGTGTCTCAGAATATGCCAACTAGAAAAATGCCTAAGGTTTGGTGACTTCCTATGTCGTGTCACATGTTAATGGCCTTGCAACCCATTAACAAATCCTGATACTTACAGGAATACTTTATTTACTTAAAAATTCATACCATACTAAAACTTGATTTATAGTTGAGTACGTGGGGTACACAAGTAAACTTGAATTAAACTTGAAGTACGTGGGGTAGTCAAGTAAACTTGAATTATATATGAGTACGTGGGGTACACATGAAAACTTTATTTATATATGAAAACTTGATTTATACATGACACAAACTATGTTTTCATACAAAGTATACAAACGTGAAATACAAAAACTGCATGAATTCACACCAACATTATGTTGACGTTTTTCCAAAACTTACATGTATTTCAGGTAACTAGAAGTGGATGTGCGCGCGGTCTTACCCATGCTCGTGGATGTCGCTTATGCTTATCTTTAAATAAAGTGTAAACTTTTTAAGACAATGTTTTATGTTATCGAGCGATGTAAACGCTAAACTTATGTTTTTCAAATTATGGTATTTGATGTTTTTATGAGCGTGTAGAATGTTTACTAATCGTATGCAATGAAAACCTTTCATGATCACACCTCGTGCTTCCGCCGCAGAAAGGGGTGTGACAATTAATTTTTAATTTGATTGCCTAAACCATTAATGTTGTTGTAGTATCCTGGTAGAAAATCAATATACTCTAAATGGAGATCCTTGTACGAATCCAAGCAAAGTTTTTTTTTTTTTTTTTGGGCCTCACCTGAAGCTTTAAGAGTCGAGAGTTTCTACAGCAACACCCGTATAATAGATTTTTGTTTAATAAAAATAAGGATTCATCCAACACAAAAATGAGACTCATTTAATAGTTAATATTGAATAAACAAATAAATAAAATTTAGAGTAAACTGTAATTTTACCCCCCTGAGGTTAGATGCGATTGGCACCCTTACCCCCTACCACGAAATTTTTGCTGTCTAACCCCCAACGAATGCGAAACGCTGCAATATTACCCCTGGTGTTAAAAAACTTAACAATTCTGTTAACTGGGATGTTAAATGACTATATTATCTATTTTTATTACCCCCTATGCTTTGTTGTAAGAAAACGTATCCCCCCTCGGTGTTAAATGACTATATTATCCTTTCTTATTACTTTCTTGTAAGAAAATGTATTACCCCGGATTGGTGATGATCCAGGTGATTATTACACAAAGCATCACTCTAGAAGATTGATGCACATAGTTTTTCCTTGTTTTAGATATTTGTTGTTTGCCAATTCGGTCTATTTGTTCTGTATATACGAACTTGCATGTGTTGATGTGATGATGAAATTTGTCACGGCAATACAGGAAAGCGCAAGCTATCCAAACAAACAACCACGGTATTAGAAGAACCAAAACATGTTAATGATGACCAACAAGGGTCTTCCTTGAAAAAACAAAAAAAACAGGGTCAGGGTCAGTACCCGATACAATTTCTATGACAATTGAAGATACTCAAGTTTCAGATGACAACTTAAATGACAAAAAATTGAATCTCCAAATGACCACCAATGATGAAGCGACTAGTTCTTCTCAGTGTGTTTCAAAACAAGTGATTAAGGATACGGGTACAAGAGTAAATATGTTAAAGCAGGAATCCATGAAAAAAGTACAAGTATTGCTTACAGATCTGAAGGTTAATTGTTTTTCGCTTCGACGGTGACCGAGGGGGCGGCGGAGGTGGAGGTCGACGCGGGGGCCGGCGGAGGAGGTGGAGCTCGACGTGGGCGGCGGCGGAGGTGGAGATGCGGCTGGAGAAGGTGGAGGTTCGCTGACGAACACAACACTGTGTTCTTGAAGAAATTTGGTGTGGTCGCCGGTGGTGTGTTCGCCAGAGAGAAGAAAGGAGATTGGGGGAATACTTGGGGGTAAGGTCGAAGTGAAGTGTATAATATAGGGTGTTGTGTTGAGGAAGCAATCAAACACAAGTGGAAAAGACTATGTTACCCTTTGACCGTTAATAAGTGACGTTGACTTTAAACAGATTTTAACACCGGGGAGTAATATTGTAGCATTTTTCAATAGTTGAGGGGTAAGACAGCAAAAATTTCGTGGTAGGGGGTAAGGGTGCCAATCGCATCTAACCCCATGGGGTAAAACTGCAGTTTACTCTAATATTTCGAAAATATACTGTAGCAACGAGCTTTTTTCATCTAAAAATTGATAAAAGTATTATTCGAACTGAAGTTTTTTTTTTGGTTTTCTCGATGTAGCGATAAAAAATTCGTTGAAAACGGAGTTGTATACGTAATTGAGTATTTATTTTAATTCTGTAAGCTATAGTGAATGCCAGTACGATAATGGTGCCATGACGAACGCACCGCCGAACAACATTAGTACCATACCGATATTCGTTTTTATGGTTTATCGAAACAAAATATAACGTATGTCGAAATCGTCTTGGATATATCATAGTACCATACCGATATTCGTTTTTATGGTTTATCGAAACAAAATATAACGTATGTCGAAATCGTCATGAATATATCATTTTTGGTTGATGTATTGTGTCGATATCGTACCGAACCAAACCAAAACAAAACCAAAAAAAATCTGCTGCAGAGCGTGGCGAATCCCGCTAGCTCAATTAAATGCTAATCCAACTGCCACCAGTCCGATTTTAAAAGAGTGACATCACTCCTTTTTGCAAGTGGACGATCTCACCCTTGGTTTGCCTAAAAACAAAGTAAATACACAGTGGTAGCCTCGTAATTAAATCCTGCTATAAGGGTAAATATTAGCTACACAAGCATCATAAACATGCACCGAAGTTTTTCTTCACGGTGCACTAGCTTAACAACACTTAAGCTAAGTAACATGAACTCTCATCGATCACATGTTGTTCTTCTTCTTTTGATCGCTGCGCATGGCTTGTCAGCGCCAGTCGTGATTGCTAGTGAAGAAAAAGTGAAGTTGACATTATACTACGAAGCTCTGTGTCCGGCTTGTGCGGATTTCATAGTGAACGAGCTGTATAAGATATTCGTTAACGGATTGATTTCGATAGTTGATCTCAAGCTTAGTCCCTATGGAAACGCTAAGATCACTTCCAATGGTACAATTGTTTGCCAGGTTTGTTTATCCCATCCGAATCAAAATTTGCTTTCAATTTGATTTGATCTTTTTATGCCATTTGTGCAAATAGCAGAGTGATTTTGTGATTTTGATCGGTGGCACAATTTACTTTGAATATACAACTTTAAAATTAATTTAAGTGGTTGTTTCACGTCACGATTTCAATATTTTTTTTCCAGTTTCTCTTATTTCGTCCATTCGGATTCTATCTTCTAATTTGAAAATTTCATTTACATTCATCTCTTAAAATATCGTTTCTAACCTACTTTGTTAATATCTAATTAACGTGTGTGAAGAAGTTCGGGGCCGGCGCTAGCTAAGGTTTAGGAACGATAAAAACCTGTTGGGCTCGGTTGGTTGGCCAGTTCGGCTGCTTTGACGGTTAAACAATTCAGTTTGGCTATTTGAACTATATTATTTTTTTCTTTTCAAAAAATATTGAAATCATAATATATTTAAAATAAACTAAATATATAGCAGAGTTTATACAATCAGCTTTATACGGCCAATTGTAAGTTGCAAATTTAACCGAACAGTTAACTTGTCATACTGTTAAAATCAAATTGTGAATCGAATGGTTTATAGATGGTTTCAACTAATATATTAGAACCTCTAACCAAAATTAAATTATCTAGTATGATATATTAATTACTAGTGTAATAGACATGTTAAAGAATTTGAAGTTGTATAAGACATAATAATAATAATAATGAAAAAAGAAAGTGCATATTACATTTAAGAAAAAATAAAATTACAATATAAATGGAATATCATTTACTTATATATTAAACTAAATCTACGTTTTTCTAGGAAAAGTATAGAATAGTAGAAGAGAGACATGCTTCGCCACCACTTGCATAAAATGACATGGGCAAGGCCAATCCGGTAGAAAAATCCTAAGAAACATAAACCCAACGACAAAGTACAATAAGCACAATTAGGTGAGAAACAAAAATACATACAGATAGATATATTTGTGAAAAAGCAGCAACCAAACCTGAGGTAAAACATATATAAGAAACAATCGCATGCCCAAAAAACCTACAGTAAAATGAAATCTTACATCATCACCTCTCACCAAATAAAGAATTTGAGATCAGTAGTAGCAAAAACATCATCTTCATACATCTCAGCTTAAAAATATTATCATAAAGCTAGAATGGATGAATAAATAAATATACCTGAACAAATAAATTGGTGTGAGTTTTCCCCCGTACAACTGTAATTTTCACTCCTACTCTTTGGAGACTATCCACAAATGTTTTATCGTATCACCGAAACAATGAAGCTGGTAATTTGAATGAATAATTATATAAAACAACAACAGAGTATGTGGTCTCTGCTGTTTTTACATCTTAATCCACACGCACATTTTAGAGGAAAATATACCAGCAATCTGCTAGAAATTAGAATGGAATAATCTGTTGTCCGATGAAATATGATAACTGGAGGTAGTAGAGAAACTCCACTCTTATTGTTTGAGTCTTGCACAACAATTTATGGAGAAAATTTACTTACAAGATTCCTCCCCTCCAACTGATTTGTAAAATTTGTGAAACTTTTTTTCAGTTTTATGCTATAAAAAGTAGGGAACGAAGATATTAAAACGGATATTGTAAGAATTCCTCACAAAGGTGACTTGTATGGACCTCTTGTGTTCAAATGCCTATTGTAGTTCTAATAACTTTATCCAACAATCGCACTTCAATATTGAAGCTACAAACTTTTACAACTTCGTATATATTTGTTAAACCCTTAAAACTACATTTCTCAAAACTTCCATAACGGGTCAAAGATTTTAAATTGCAATTAGAAATCGATTTTAACTATAACGAAGACAACAATTACATTTTTAGATATAGAATACAAACGTAAACATACCTTTGTTAGACGACGACGCTCCTACTTAGAGATCTACCTCCTTCACCTTTTGACTTCCTAAAGTCAAATCTTTGATTAGCTTCCAGACAACTCAAAGTATATTTTTCTATTCCTTCATTGCAGTTTCTAATACAACAATACTATTTCATCAAAACAAAATATGCGTGACTAACAATCAAAATATCCTTTTTTGTATTAAATAAAATCATAATATTTTTGGCCATTTCATATTTTGACCCGTTAGAAATAGTGATAAACACCTTGGTATACAATTGATAAATATGTAGCTTATTGAAGTGTTCATATACATCAAAACTGTGAGTTTTTCACTCACAAAAATCAGATTCTACTCAAGTGTTATGTAATGGTATCAAAACATCAAAATGGTAAATTTCTTCTTAACAAACACCTGATACATTCCTTAAAAATGCTCATTCAAAGGACACTGAAATTCTAATATGTATGGTTATAGGGTTCTTTCATGATGTCAATCTTTGCAATTAAATTACTTTTAGTTGATTAAACCAAAATCCCCAATTTGGGATCAAGAACCCTAATTTATAACCCCTAAACATGTAGTAGATTTTTAATGAATCTTTGTACATAAAAACACAGAGTACATATTTGTCATACCAAATAAACTCAAA